>JASANB010006413.1:0-65364 GCA_030248155.1 Sabatieria punctata
CCATCCCCAAACGACCCCACCCACCCACCTGAACCCGACTTTTGTTCCTGATCCTACCCACCAAAATCGCCGCGACCCCCCACACCGGTAGGTCCACCCCAAATTTTCAGATTTTGAATACCTCAACCCATTTTTCCGGCCCATATGTTTGCATCTTTTTAAAAACCTTCAGACTTCGATCCAGAATTTGCTTCAGGAGGTCTGTTTACGCCAATCAAGTTAGCAGTTAGCAGAATTTGTACAATAGTCTCCCAAGTAGAAAGAACAGCAGTACTAATTTTGCTTTCTTAAGAATGAATCATCTGTTGGTTCTAGGCGGACGTAATTCTAAAGTACAACGCAGAGGAGGCACGTAACTTGAAGGCGTACAAAGAGTTGCCGGACAACCTCACTCTAAACGAACAGGACGCAGAAGACCTGGGCGGAATCGAGTTCGCAGACACCGAGGAGTTGGACGAACACGTCGAGGCCAAGGACAGCTCGGCCGCCTACCTGCCCCACTCCTCCGGTTCCGACACTGAGTCCGATGACGATGAATAAAATTCTGTTCTGACTCACACTTTGCTCTTTGTTTGTTTGTTGTAATCACAATTCGTTCACCCAAATGTACAGGGTAGCGCATTTATCTGTCCGGGCTTTCGTCTTGCTGTTGCTTTTGTGTTTATCAATCAATTTCGCTGACATCTTGACACAACATGCACACAGACTCAGAATTTTTACTCTCAAATTTTTAGCCAAGTGTGTTACTTCGACGACTGGTTATTCAAAGTTTACGTGTTCACTTTGACCGACGTACACTTAGAAGTGCATAACTATTGGTTGAAGTAATAGACTTGGCTGAAAGTTTGAGAGTAAAAGTTCTGAGTCTATGTGCATGTTGTATCAAAATTTCAGCAAAATTGATTGACGAAGACGAAAGTCCCGACAGATATACAATGAATGGCCCACCCTCTACTAATTATATTACCTAATAATTTGCATATTACTATTGGGTGGCCGATTGTATGTAATCAGAGTGTGATTATTTGAGGTGTCTAAGCCTGCAGAACAGTTCTTAACCCTTTCGAAATCACCGCTTTAGGCGAACACTAGCTTTATTGTTCGCTTAAACAAATGTTTACGTTTTCCTGAGGCGCTGAACGCAAACAGGAGGCGAAGTGCGTTAGCTTGTGTTCTCCCTTTCAAAAGCATTAGCGTGCTTTCGGAAGTGGTAAAGCAATTGTCTATAAAACTTTGGGTTGTATGTTCTGTACGTGCCGGCTAGTGCCGGAGGTTGAGTTGATGGTCTGTCTTGTCCTCTTAATCTGTTTTTGTTCGGTTACTTTCTTTGCTGATATGAACTGTAACTTTGTCGCCAAACTACTGGTTGGTTCAACTTTGAAGCGATCCATTTCGAAATAGTCGAAATAAAGTTCGTTCTTGGTGCGTGGTTCATTGCTTTTAACAGAGCAATCAAACGAACAAAAAATTAGCGAGCTCGAAAACTGAAGTGGCTCGTGTTCGTGTTTTTTTATTGGCTTTAAGGTTTTATAGGTTTTTTATTTTATTGTTCGCAGGCGAACACATTTGATTTAAGAGCCGGTTTCTCTAGGAATCGACTTTTGCTCCTTAACCTCCGGACAAATCTCAACTTTTTGTCTCCAATTTGGCTGAAATTTTGGATTTTGGTTTAATTTGACCTAAAAAGACATTTTATCACCTTCCCGGCCATTTTTGAGAGGGTCACTTTTTCGACCCTCTCACAGATTTCGAGTCATAACTCGGGACCACATGATCGTAGGAACTTGCGAATTGCATATTTAGAATCAGCACATTATTCTCTTTCAAATGACACCCTACTCGACTGCATTACAGAGAAAAAAGTTTTTTCGAACCCCTTCCGTGACCGATTTGACCCCTCCACCGTCGAGTGTCCGACTATTTTATTTTATGGAAATGTAGCGCTATGTTTTTCCTTTCGAATAAAGAAAAAAAATCGACAAAAAAAAGTACCCCCAAATCGAGTTTTTGGGCCTTGAAAGTTGAAAATAAAAAAAAATTTCCTTATTATGGGTTGCACACTGTAAACAACACAACTTAGTCAGTTTTGAATCGAATTCGAGATCTTCGGCACACGTATTGTACTGTTCATCTTGCACATAGCGCACAAACCTGGTCCTGTTTGCCGCTGTTTAACAGCGTGGGGAGAAAATGGATACATCAAAATGGCTCGTAATAAGAACAACATGTGTGGTATTGCAACTTACGCTAGTTACCCTACTGTCTAGTACTGTGATAATAAATTATAACCTTCAACGCATTCAGAAATGTGCACATTTGCATTGATCCGTTGAAATTGAATAGTACAGTTGGATCCGTTGAAATTGAATAGTGCAGTTGGATCTGTCAAAATTGAATAGTATGGATCCGTCAAAATTGGGCGGGCGCCGAATTTGGGGCGTGTTGCGTATTTTAAGGATCCGTCAAACCTAAATAGTTCATAAATTTGCATTGATCCGTTAAAATTGAATAGTGCAGTTGGATCCGTTAAAATTGAATAGTATGGATCCGTCAAACTTGAATAGTGCGCCGGTCGCTTGGATCCGTTAAAATTGAATAGTGCAGTTGGATCCGTCAAACTTGAATAGTATGGATCCGTCAAACTTGAATAGTGCGCCGGTGGCTTGGATCCGTTATACTATTCTTGGATCCGTTATACTTTCTTGGATCCGTTAAACTTCATAAGGAACCGGATTTTACGATAGCGCCCAGAATGCTTCGGCAGTCACTCCTCTTGCAAAAACGACCCAGGTGGTGTTAGTAGTAGTAGGGCCACCGGCAACGCCTTACCGCACGTCATAAGTTTAGGCATGCGAGTAATTTAGCTTTAGCTCTAGATTTTGGGTGAGTAAGAATGGAAGTGTTTATAGGTGAGCGGGCGCATGAAAAGCAAAGTGCTCACCCCAACGTTTGCATCTTGAATCCAAATAAGAGGGTGCTTGGCACACGAACTCAAGTAGCACACTTCACACTGATCGCACCCTGAACGAGATCGGTTGACTGGGAAACAAAGACAGTGAAGGAAGGCTCACACGAGAAGTCATCTTTGTTTTCATCGTAATCTTTGTTGCTCAGCACCGTTCCGTAGTCTCTTTTAGCAGGTTCAGCTGAACCGATTGATCATTAGCTAGCTTCTGTACATACATGGGCCGGAAAAATCCGGAGGGGGGTATGGAGACCTGGGGGGTCCCCGAAAAAAGGCAAAAAAACGCCTATTTTGCCTTAAATAAGCGAAAATTTTTTCCCTCCGGGAGGGGGTATGGCCGGCCGAGAGGAAGGGTATGCCCCCGGCCCATGTATGCTTTTGTATCTTAGAGTGGCTTGCAAAGGGGACCGAATAATTTTGAACAAGTCTGGTTGAGCCAGATCGAGACTAGGGATGCAAATGGTATAAAAAATGCCAAATACCAAATACTAGACGGTATTTTCTATACCAAATAATACCAAATAATTCCAAATAGTTGATAACAGGTCGCTAGTTGTTTGGAATGAGCGCAAAGTCATAATTTTTGTTTTTTTTAGCAAAAATATATAAGTATAAGTAAATATATAATAAGAGTTTTTGTTGCATCTAAAAGAAATCTAGTCATGCCGAGAAAGAAAACGAGCAAAATTTGATGGTTTTTCACTTACTCAGGAAATGGGCAAGCACATTGTGACGTTTGCGGTCTAGGCTCGGTCTCGATAAAGGGGCCGTCCATAAACGACGTTGTACCAAAATCCCGATTTTTCGGACCCCCCTTCCCCCAAAATCGCCCTGCGTCGTTTCATGGGGCCCCCTCCCACTTTTTGAGAATTTTCCATGCATGGTTGTTTGTTATAAGCTAAACTGGTCAGAATTCTTTAGTGGTTTCTTGCTCAGAAACGGTAAAGAGACGTCTTGTTCTGCGTATCTGCATTGTTAAACTTTTAGTAAATTAGAAATAAAGAGAAAACTCTGAACCAGGGGGGGGGGGTCGCACGACGCACTTTTTCAAAATATGATGGGCGCCACTTCGTCAGGCGCTTATAACTTCTGAACGAAAAGAGGCACAGAAATGGGCCTCCCACCATTCGACGTGGCTTGCGGCGAACTTTCAAAAACAATAACACTGATCTTTCTATGTCTATTGGTTGGCGCGAAATTCAAATTTTTCTGCCTAACAAAAGTAGCGCCGATGCAACACCTGACACACGTGCGCACCGTTCTGGCGCCCTTCAAGCTAGAGGGCCAGCTAATGGCGCATTGCACAGATAATTGCATGGGCAATTCAGCCGTGCAAGTCGCATTGTTCTGCGGGCTCATACGCCAGAACGGCGACCATTCAAAAATTGGGTCGAAAATGGTGCATTTTCTGACTGATTTTTCGACAGGTTTTGACGGCTGTCGCCCATATACTTGCTCTAATCGCGGCGGTTCACTCACCAAACGATAGCTAACAATCTCAGGATTCCGAAACTGTACTCACACTTCCGTTTCGTACCTGTTTTATGCCTCTTTTCGCCCAGCAACTGTGCATTGGTCAGCAACCCTAAATTATAGCTCCAGAAAAACATGCAAATTTCGGAGAACTGAGGAGGAAATTTCAACATGTCTTGAATAGGATTTGTAGAGCGGACTGAGAGCTTTCGATCGGTATAGTGCATGACCTCCCAGCATAAAATTTTCTTCTGAGGTCTTTTGCATTTTTGGAATTTGTCCGGTTTTTATCATCGATTTTATGGGGTGTTCGGCACATAACTCTTTTGTATGAGCATGTAGGGCAATGGGTGTGCCACGTAGGGCCCGACCGGATATCCGGATCCGGATCCGGCCGGATATGGCCATATCCGGATCCGGTACCGGATCCGGATATTACCTGCCGGATATGCCGGATATCAGTCACAGATGAAAAAACGTGATTTTTTACGTATTGAACATAAAATTAGATTAGTTCCAGTCATTTTAGGATATTTTTCGCTATTTAACTGCACAAAATGCTAAAAACCCACTCTCAAAATATCACCAGAGTGCGGGATCGCTTTGCAAATACATTGTACATCACTGGTGGTTTATCTTTGCCACTTAGAGTAAGGCTTCTCGTAAACCCTTTTTACCTGCACAATATGTCCCTATTTGTCTTCCCCTTACTTATTGGCTTGCTCAGGATTTTGCAAAAGGAAGTATTAATTTCTTAGATCTCTGGTTGAGCCACGGCCCGATCAGGGCGAGAAAATTTGAACAAAATTAGCTTGAAAAACGCTTTTGAAAGCATCTCATTATAGTATTAACATAAATTAGGAGGTATTGTAGTCTGAAGAGGTCTGGTTGGGAACGGCATCGTCAATTCTTTCATCTCCTTCTCTCTGAAGCCCGAAAATGTAGAAATGTTGTTGTTTAATAAGTATAACTTGCGTTGTTTGAACCACAATTATCAGATGTTGTTTTGAATCAACTATTATAGAACAAAGAAATGTATATACAGGGTGTCTCAAAAAATGATCACATTTCTTTTTACTGACATTTCCGCAAATTTTGACCAAATAGGCTGAAATTTGGACCATAGGTGCCAAAATTCAGGGAATTTTATATGTTAGTGTGGTGCACTAGGTTTGACTCATCCCCGAGAAATTTCAAAAAAGTGAAATTTGGTAATTGCAATAGTGAAAGCCGGTCAGCGAAAAATGGAAACATTTCCTTTTCCTGTATCTTTCCTAATTTTTGTCGGAATTGGATGAAATTTGGTGTGTAAACGCAGAAGTTAAGGGTAATTCGTGTGTAAAAAATTGACGCATGAACTCCAACGCTATCGTTAGAGTTTAGGCGATAAATAGTTATTACGCTCAAAATTGGTCAAAATTTGCGGAAATGGCAGTAAAAAGAAATGTGATCATTTTTTGAGACACCCTGTATGTGGTTTATTGCATTGTAAAAAATTTTAAGTTGATCAATGATATCCGGCATATCCGGATCCGGCCGGATATGGGCATATCCGGATCCGGTAGAAATTTGTATCCGGTCGGGCCCTAGTGCCACGAAACGATGGCCCACATCCATGCGCATTCGGCGGTGTGCAAAATGATAGGCTGCGGTAACTGTGTGGGGTGCGCCTGGCCGAAATGTTCCGGCCATCTGGCTTTTTCAACTACTTCTTGGCAGTTTTTCTGGTAAGCCGAACTAATGATTGAACACTGCACGTCAATTTACCCATAGAATGATTGGTTGGATGCTAAGGATTTGGAAAATGTGACTATCGTTCCGTTTCGTAGCTGCTTCACGCACTTTTACCCCGATAAGCTGCCCTGGTCTAAAAACAGTCACAGCGAACACTGCAGAAATGCGCGAATTTCAGAAAAATGAGGACGAAATTTCAACATGTCTTGAATTCGATTTGTAGAGCAGACTGAGAGCTTTCGATCGGTATAGAGCATGGCCTCCCAGCATAAAATTTTCTTCTGAGGTCTTTTGCATTTTTGCGTTTTGTCCGCTTTTTATCATCGATTTTACTGGGTTTTCGGCACATAACTCTTTTGTCTGAGCACGTAGGGCAATGGGTGTGCCACCAAACGATGGCCCACGTCCGTGCGCATTCGGCAGTGTGCAACACGGCAGGCTACGATCACTGTGTGTGGTGCGCCTAACAGAAATGTTCCGCCGGTCTGGATTTTTTGACTACTTCTTGGCAGTTTTTCTGGTAAGCTGAACAAATAATTGAACTGCGCGTCTATTTACCCATAGAATGAATTGATTGGATGCTAAGGATTCCGAAAATGTGATTATCGTTCCGTTTCGTAGCTGTTTCACGCACTTTTCTCCCGATATGCTGCCCTGGTTTCAAAATGGTTACCGCAAACACTGCGGAAATGCGCGAATTTTGGAGAACTGAATAGAAAATTTGAAAATGTGGCCAATAGGAAGTGTAATTATTGCAGAGTCCTTCTGATTGGTGGGTAATTTTGAAATGTCATCCGCTTGTTGCTTCAGAAACAGAACAGGCGTATCATGCATATTTCATTGTTAGTCTGCAATTGTTCATTGCAGGATTTGTTAGCTAGTTTGTGACAATCCAGAAAACTGGCTTGCAGACGGTTCAGTTGCATAGCACGCATTTGCAGATTATCAAACAAATCAACACTACCTTCGTATGCTTGGTAGACAAGGGATTCAAAGGTGTCTGTATACTGTAGGACACACCTTGTAAGCCCATTCAGGATCTCCTGCTCAGCAGCGCGAGTATTTTCTTGATTTCCACTGTGTTTGCAGGCAAAAACACTGGCACTTTTTCAAAATCAAGCGAAGCCTGCATCTAAACAACAACTGAAGCCTGTCACGCGGCACACACAGCCCAGACCATGCACAGGTGTGGAACATCGCTTAGTAGCACTTTCACTCCTACAGGAGCAGATAAGAAAGAGTTACAGACAGTATAATTAAAAAAATCTAGAGAATTACTGGCGTGAGAAACTGGGTTTAGAAGAATAAAAAGACCGAAATTTTCGCGCTTCCCACTGCGCATGACGGCCATGCAATGCACAATTCGGAAGGACTCTGCAATAATTACACTTCATATTGGTCACATTTTCAAATTTTCTATTCAGTTCTCCGAAATTCGCGGATTTCCACAGCATTCGCGGTGACTATTTTGAGACCAAGGCAGCATATCGGGAGAAAAGTGCGTGAAACAGCTATGAAACGGAACGATAATCACATTTTCGGAATCCTTAGCATCCAATCAATTCACTCTATGGGTAAATAGACGCGCAGTTCAATTATTTGTTCAGCTTACCAGAAAAACTGCCAAGAAGTAGTCAAAAAATCCAGACCGGCGGAGCATTTCGGTTAGGCGCACCCCACACAGTGATCGCAGCCTGCCGTGTTGCACACCGCCGAATGCGCACGGACGTGGGCCATCGTTTGGTGGCACATCCATTGTCCTAAGTGCTCATACAAAAGAGTTATGTGCCGAAAACCCAGTAAAATCTATGATAAAAGCGGACAAAATCCAAAAATGCAAAAGACCTCAGAACAAAATTTTATGCTGGGAGGTCATGCTCTATACCGATCGAAAGCTCTCAGTCCGCTCTACAAATCGTATTCAAGACATGTTGAACTTTCGTCCTCATTTCTCCGAAATTCGCGCATTTCTGCAGTGTTTGTGGTGACTGTTTTTAGGCCAGGGCAGCATATCAGGGTAAAAGTACGTGAAACAGCTACGAAACGGAACGATAGTCACATTTTCGGAATCCTTAGCATCCAATCAATCATTCTATGGATAAATCGACGTGCAGTGTTCAATCATTAGTTCAGCCTACCAGAAAAACTGCCAAGAAGTAGTTGAAAAAGCCAGACGGCCGGAACATTTCGGCCAGGTGCACCCCGCACAGTGACCGCAGCCTATCTTGTTGCACACTGCCGAATGCGCACGGACGTGGGCCATCGTATGGTGGCACACCCATTGCCCTACGTGCTCATACAAAAGAGTTATGTGCCGAATACCCCGTAAAATCGATGATAAAAACCAGACAAATTCCAAAAATGCAAAAGACCTCAGAAGAAAATTTTATGCTGGGAGGTCATGCACTATACCGATCGAAAGCTCTCAGTCCGCTCTACAAATCGTATTCAAGACATGTTGAAATTTCATCCTCAGTTCTCAGAAATTTGTATGTTTTTCTGGAGCTATAATTGAGGGTTACTGACCAATGCACAGTTGCTGGGCAAAAAGAGGCATAAAACAGGTACGAAACGGAAATCTGAGTACAGTTTCGGAATCCTGAGATTGTTAGCTATCGTTTGGTGGGTGAGCCGCCGCGATTAGAGGCAGTGTATGGGCGACAGCCGTCAAAACCTGTCGAAAAATCAGTCAGAAAATGCACCATTTGAATGGTCGCCGTTCTGGCGTACGAGCTAGCAGAACAATGCGGCTTCCACGGCTGGATTGCCCACGCAATTATCTGTGCAATGCGCCATTAGCTGGCCCTCTAGCTTGAAGGGCGCCAGAACGGTGCGCACGTTTGTCAGATGTTGCATCGGCACTACTTTTGCTAGGCAGAAAAATTTGAATTTCGCGCCAACCAATAGACGTAGAAAGACTGGAGTTATTGTGTTTGAAAGTTCGCCGCAAACCACGTCGAATGCTGGGAGGCCCATTCCTGTGCCCCTTTTCCCTCAAAAGTTATAGGCGCTTGACGAAGTGGCGCCCATCATATTTTGGAAAAGTCCGTCGTGCGACCCCCCCCCCTGCTCTGGACAGAAGAGCTGTGACATGGTATACAGTCGCAAAATATGCAGAATTTATCGCTTAAAAGCTAACTGTTTCGTTATTTAAACTATTTGGTATTATTTGGTACAAAAAATACCAAATACCAAATAATACCGAATAATACCAAATAATACCGGATACCATTTGCATCCCTAATCGAGACATTTAAAAATAGCCTTGAAACGCGTTTGAAGAATATTTACTCTCAAGTTTTTAGCCAAGTCTGTTACCTCGCTACCATATATGGTACCGGCACCCATGGCCGTGGTAATGGTACCACCACAGTCCCCAAACGTTGGGGGTACCATATATGGTGGCACTCGCCGAGGTACCGGTACCATAAAGGGCGTTAAGTGCCAGACTGTTATACCTACCTGAAACTAATGGAGCGAGAGGAAAGCTGTAACTGCCAGAGTCGGAAAGAGAAGCAGCAATACCAGAATCAGAGACATCTTTGGCATTCTTCTTAGCAAGAGCAGTCTGCGCGTTCAGTCTGACGCACAGCTCCTTACCGTCTATCGTAACAACAGCAGCCATGTTTTTTTGCGTGCAATATTTCTTGGTGGATTGCAAGCAGAACACCTGTGACGTACAAACAACGATCAGCACCTTTTCTTCTAACTACTGTACTGCTTTCTTTCTTGAGACTTTTGTTGTTAAGCCATAGTTCCTGTCGAACAGTCTTTCGTCTTTCCTCTCTCCCGCAATGCTCTCCACATACACACGTGTCAAACAATTTTTTAGACGGCTCCAAAATTCGGTAGAATTAAATTATTTGGAAGGAAGAAAGTTAAATGGGCATTCTTTTGCTTTGGGCGCAGGTTTGCTCACTTGGGCCTAAAATCCGAGAACCACAAACGACAACAACAAACAGACAGTGTTTTTCACTTTCACTCACTTCCTTCAGCTAATTCAATCCTTGGCTAATTCATTCCGGTCCGGGCGGGCACAAATCGGGACGGGGGACCTGTATTGCTGCGAGATCAATAAATGCGGTGATGGGTTTAAACTACGGCCGGGGCAGGATTGCGTTTACTGGGTAATATGGATTCGGACCCCCGGACCCCCGGACCCCCACCGACTTCGGACCCCCAGCCTGGTACGGAAAAATGGTTCTTAAGATTCGGAACCCCACCTCGGCCGTAGTTTAAAATTCACGAAATTTTATTTGGAAAATTATGGGGCACATTTGGACACCTCGGTACGCGGACCATTCCCCCATCTGCCGACCACCCTAACTTTAGGCATCAGTTTCAAGCTGCAATTCAAGTTTCTTCCGGTACCAATTTTCACTTTGTTTCTTCTATTTTAGTGTATGATCTCTGCTGTTCTTCCGGTACCAATTTTCACTTTATTTCTCCTATTTTGGTGTATGATCTCTTCTGATCTTCCGGTACCGATTTTCACTTTACTTCTTCTATTTTAGTGTATGATCTGTGCTAGTGCGTCTGGTCGCAAATTCTCTCTGGTAGATTGGAGTACTGACGCAACTCTGTTCGGGCACTTTATACTTGATTCGATATTGCCGTATGGTGTGATTACATATTTCCTTGTGTAGCGTAAGTACGATAAATCTTTTTAAATACGTACTTCGTTATTATTGGTCTACCTACATGCGCGCATACTACTGTTTCTAAGTAAATTAATTTGAAATATAATTTAATTATAATTTACTTGTATTAGTAAATTTCTAAAAAATTAATTGAAATTATACTTATAATTTACTTAAGGCAAAAATTCACTTTTAATATAATTCAAACTATAATTTACTTGTATTAGTAAATTTCTAAAAAGTATAATTAAAATTATAATTATAATTTACTTAGCAACAGTAGCGCGTACGAATATACTACTGTACTGTGGAACCAATGTGATGCTCCTTTCGAGCGAAAGAGATACACTGTAGTCTCGGTTACTGTGTTCAACAACGGCATTTCAATTCCCCCAATACTATCAGGGTTCGGATTCGGTCAGGGGATTTAAAATTTGTCATGGGATTTTGGGACTTATCAGCGGAAATTGCGGTGCGTCACTACATAAAAACATGCATTCAGTAGGTTGTAGAAGCAGCAATGAAAGCGCATGTAATTCAGACCATATCAGTGCGTTTTAGAAGGGTAATTTTTCAAAAATTTTCTCGCCCTGGTAGGACGGCCCAACCAACCTCTTCAAACTACTAAACCTGTTAGTTCTGTGGTCAGAATGCCTTTCTTACGCGTTTTTGAAGGTTGATTTTTTAGAAAATTTTAGCCCTGGTTGGGCGGCCCAACCAAACCTCTTCAAACTACTAGAACTGTTAGTTGTATACTCAGACTGCCTTTCAAACGCAATTTTCAAAATGTCCTCGCATCTGGTTGGGCAGGCAAAATCGGGGGCATGTCAGGGGATTTTGGATCAACAGATTGCCACGACCCTGACTATGATGAGTTTTAGAATCATATATACAGTAGTAGCTCCTTCGCTAGTAAAGATTTCTAGCACAATTTTTATTCAGATTTGATGTACTTTCAGTGGAGCTCAGCGACAGTGTGAAGAAGTCAGTTTTTTGCTCTCCTACCTGCCGTATGGCATTTTTCATTATATTTAAAATATTTTTATCTGAGAAATACTTTGTTAGACTCAATTTTTTGTGCAAGTTTATTTGTTTACTCACTGTAATGCTCAATGTTGACCTTTCGCTTTAACTGTTACGCAGCTTTTTTTACTCACCACCAAGTCAAGCATTTTTGACAATCGTTTCGCCGATGCTTAATTTATTTCTATGACGTGCAGTTTGCTGGGAAATACGCTACGCAAAGTCATTACATAATGATTATATGAAGGAATTTACCGCATTACAGTAATTTATAAAATCAGAGCTTAGAGAAACCGATTTCCGGCTCAATCCCACCTGGCAAGGCAAACTGCCATATTAAATTTTACCCTAAAGGATGATCCTAACTCTGAACCTGCACCCAGCTAAGCCTGAACCTAAGCATCAGCTTGAAACTGAGCCCTAAAGTTATGGTGGTCGGCGGATGGGGGGAATGGTCCGCGTACCGAGGTGTCCAAATGTGCCCCGAAATTTGCAAACAAAATTTCGGGAAATTTAAACTACGGTCCCGGGGTGGGGTTCCGAATCCACTAACCGTTGTTTCCGTACCAGTCTGGGGGTCCGAATTCGGTGGGGGTCCGGGGGTCCGGGGGTCCGAATCCATATTACCGTTTACTGAAGTGTTTGAGGATGCTGAAAACGACAAATAACATGATTATCAAGCGATTTTTTGTTAATTCAGCTCAAGTCAAGCAACCACCAATCTGACATGAAAAGTGGTGGGTCGGCGGGTTGTCATTGCGAGAGAGATCACACTAGGGTTTCCTGGCACGCTGATGTCAACTGTCACACTTACAATTGGCTACGATCACCGTAGAAATCGATATCGATTATCGATTTTTCACACAAGTACTGCCAAAATACTAACAATCACGCCAAAAACAAAGAAAACAACGACAAAGCTGTGAAGTTGGCCAAAGATATTAGTTTTAAAGATCTAACAACGAACTATAGTTTTGTCGATGCTAAAAACGAAAAATAACACGATTTTAACGATCATTTTTTTGTTAATTTCGGCTAAAGTCAGGCAACCACAATGTTTGACACACAAAGTGGTGTGTTGGTGATTGTCATTGAATGACAGTAGGGTTTTCTTTCACGCTTATTTCAACCGCGACACTTACTACGATCACAGTAGAAATCAATATCGATTATCAACTTTTCTACAACTATCCAACAATCAGGTTAATAAACAACAATAATAATTTTGGTTGAGATACTGCAAACAATAAACTTCAGTAGCTTATCAGCAAAGTAGAAATTTACAAACTGTACATACTGTATGAACGTGATAAAAACCTTAATCCGACCCTTCAAAACCGGAAAGGGGTGTGTGTAGCCCAAGGCGTTGAACACTGTTCTTCTACTTTCTCATACTCTTCTCGTTCGATCTGTCCAACTCTGAGTTGAATATCACATGTTGGTACAATATCTGGTGATGACCACCGCTCTCTTTGACAATTTCTGATCCAAATAGGCCACGTAGAGCAAAAACATGGTTATTTTCGGAATCAGCAGCAAAAACTACATAAGAAAAACTGCTTTGTACCGCGGTTTATGCTAACACTAATGAGTAGTGCCACTCAAGAAATACTGTTGGTCTCAAATTTGGAGGCAATTTTCACCTGATCCAGAGCGAATCTAGCTAAACCGAATGCATTTTCGAGCTCAGCACACAAAACTGCATCGAACAGAATGCTAACCATTAAGCTTTGCGGTAAAAACTTTTTCGAACACCTTTGAGAGGCCAAAACACCCCCCTCCGCTAAACAGCACACTTAATGCGCTCAGTTTGTTTGGCCAACTCATGCCTAACCTTTGTTAAAAAACATTAGCTTGGCAGGGCCTTTGCACAAAAAGTTATAAAGATTTTTCGAAAAAAAAACGGAGTGGCATTTTGCGGCAATTTCGCAGTTTTCGGTGAAGATCTCGGTAACCAGCTAGGATCTGGAAACCGGAGTACCAGAATATGAAAGGCCATTAGAACAGCTACAACACCATAGGCGAGTCGGGAGCCTAGTAAGAAATGAATGAAGGGTGATCGTTTGAATGGAGACTGTCAGACACCAGAAAATGAGCCCGAAAATCCCTGCCGACGCAACTTTGATGGGGTGTAGCTACGGTTCGAGGGGGTTGCTGGTGGCCGGGCATCCACCGTTAGTCTTCGATTGAGCTCTATTTTAAGCAATATTAATATCAGCCAGATCCGTGAGATGACCCTACTTGCCCCGTTTCTTCCTCACCTAAACTGACTTTCTCGCAAAATGCATCTTAAATAATGCGTAGAGCTACTTAGAAGCAGTGAACAGCATTCTGAGGGACTTAGCAGTGTTGTACTAGTGCATTTCCAACGACAGAAACGAAAATATACATTGTTCTGTACTTTGGAAACCCGCAACCGCCGAGTTTCCAAAAGTTTCCATTTTAGCAATACAAGGGGCCTTGCCCGCACAAATCGCCTCCCCAAGAAGTTGGAAAATGGAAAATATGAAAAATAGAAAATGCTTGCCAACCATTTGGAAATTAGAAAAACATGCAGAGCCACATGTAGTACAACCAACATCGGCAACGTTCTCCGAATGTGAATTCTTCTTCCTTTGCACCATCTGTAAAGAATGGTTGGAGGTCGACGTGGTTTTGTATCGGTGTGGTAGGATACCTTAATTTCGCGTTTCTGTGTTGCATGTCAGCATATCATAAACCTTCTTTTCAAATCTGTGTGTAGCCTCAAAACATCGTCATACCTTTTTACCTAATAGGGCTGGTCGAGTCTCACTGGATGTGCCTAATGCATTCGAAAGCTATCGAAATCATAACCTGCGATAGCTGCAATCGCTGCAAGATGAAGTTTATCGAATTACGGGTGTGCGGCCAGCTATTTCAACCCTTTATCGCCGTGTTCGTGGACGCAGTACAAACACCTGAGCTGGGAGACGCACTAGATAACTCCAACCGTTTGGATTTTCTGTTGTGATACAGTACGTATGTATATGCAGGTTTAGTCTGCTGTGATACTGCGTTTTCAATTTTCTTGTTATATTTTCGAATTAAGATTATGAATTGCTAGATATTTGGTACCCATGCATTTTACGCATATGTTGTCGCGAACTGCGAGTTTTGGCTCGGACTGAAGGCGATAAGCTCTGCATTAAGCGCCAGTTAGCAAAGGCTAAATCTGGCGGCTGATTCACAATGCCCGATCGAGCGGTGCGTCTCGGCAACCAATTAACACCTGCGGGCCAAATGCTTGCCGTCCTTACAACGAATCGACGGCTGGACGCCAAATTCCATGGCCCGAGTCCAAAAACCTTTAAGCTAATCGACGCGAGCTAAAAGGAGAGGAGAGAGTGAAGAAAAGAAGAAAAAGGGGAGAAAGAGAAGGAAGATAGGAACTGAGAGCTAGGAAATTGTAGGCTAGTAGGGCAGTTGGCTGTCTGAGATTTAGCTAGTAATTCTAGGGCTCTGGTTCGGCGTTCTGACTATATTTTTCCCTTATCTCGGCGCGTTCTTTGTGTAATAAAGTGTATATTAGATACGTGTTCGACGTCTATAATTGAATTAATCGTCCCGTGCTGGATGTGGTTAGAAACGCCGCATCTGTTTACCGGTTTCTGATTAACTACTTTATGTGGCAGTGACGGGACGTCGCCACATAAATTTGGTGAGCCCGACGTGATACGTGATGTTTGTGCGCTAGCCTAAGGAATCGAAGCAGCGTCAAATCGCAAAGGCGGAAGAGCCACCTGAATCAAGTCAACTCAAAGATGCGTGCGCGATGCGCCGATTTTAGAATTTCAGCGTTGGATCAAGGAGTGAGCAACTGAAATGGCGGTAGGCAAAGATGGAACGAAGACGCAACACGGATCTCGGAGCAATGGAATTTGGCCTGGTGTGTCAGTCATTGTCAAGTCTGAGTTCTTGTGCTTCTGTGCGTCGACCCGATGTTTGTCTCCGTTTTCTCAAAATGTACTCATTTTCTCAACGCATGATACGCTTTCTGTGCTAGGCTTTGCGATGCCTGCAAGTGTTAAGCGCGTGCTGTTACGGCCGGTGTCTTTGTCTGAAGCGGCTTGTTTACGCCCCTGGTCGCCTTTGGGGCAATGCTTCTCAGCTGAATCATATCCAGGTGCCTTATCTCCTCAGTTTTTAGGTTCTCGACTGGGCGCCTTGAATCTAATTTCTTTTCTTCGCGGGCGCGTTTACCTATTTCAAATCTCACCCTCTAAAATTCACCAAGTTTCGAAACTCCCACAGTTCCACCCTGTGGCTAAAACCTCTTTTTCTGAAACTCAAATTAGATGGTGGATGTTTTGCGTTTCACTGGTGTGTGCTTTCTGTCAAATTGGTAGCAGTGAAACCCAAAGCCAAACGATTTTAGCGTGATTTCAAGTAGTGTTCCGGTTAAAAATTTGTCTCTTTTTTGAGCTAATATAGCAGGCTAGCTGTCTCCAACAAAGTGACCCCAAAATTCGTCTCGTCGTAGTGCAATTTTGTTTGCTTTTTGTTTTATCCTCCCAGCCCCCACCAGCTCGTCCGTCAATTCAACAAAGTTGATTTCTGCCACAACAACGATTTCTGTCGAAGACTGCTTTGTTTTGCAATCGAACCGTCTGGCGAACATTTCTGAAAATCGATGTGCCAACCAAAAGCAAGAACTGTTCTGAACTCAGACTGTGCCGGATTGGACTGTGTTGCCAATTCCGGTCGGTGCTCTCTTCAAAAGCCGTTGGTTTTCACCTCGGCACTTAAACGATCGGTGAGGATGGTACTGCGACCGCCGTAGTGGCCGAAAAAGAGTCGTCGGGAGCCTCATGATCAAATTGTCCTTGTGGTTACGGAATGCTGAGTTTGGGATGGAAGCTGCTTCCGAAAAGAGGAGTGTCAGCGCCCCAAATCAGATGGCCTGCCATATTGGAACTTCTTCTCTGTACTGGGAGCTACCGAACAATCTGTCTGACTGAACTCTCCTCAATCTGAATGGCTCAGTACGCTTGCTCTTGGCTTGTGAGGCCAGGGAGTGTCGTGACCATTGGCACGAGAAATTGGCACTTTCTAGAACTTTGAATTTGCCGCCCACGTTAGCGGCATTTGCGGTTCGCTGTGAGACGCTGGAGTGTAAAGCAGAAAGATGGCAGCGGCAAGGCAGGAGGAGTCGCCACCTCGGCCAAGTCTGAGCCGGTGGTGGGCTAAAAACGAACAGTCACCTCGGCCGAATCCGAGCCGGTGGTTGACGGAGCGAATGACCGGGTTGGGTAGGTTCCCTTCCTGTAGGTTTTAGGCATGCAAATGTAGGCCTTTCCTAGCTTTAACTGTGTGTGTGGTGTGTGTGTGTGGTGAGATTGTGATTCGTTTGTGAGTGTGGTGTATTTGCTGCTAATTCGTAAGATGCTCATAAACATATTGCCTTTATAAATACGCGTCCCGCTGTTGTGAAGTCTTTTACTACAAAGCTGTTTGTGGTGCCTTTCTAAAAGTAGCTCTTCCTCTAATCTAAACAATTTCCCGTTTTCTTCTCGTTATGCGTGCGGCGTCCAGTACAGTTAAATCAGACTGTGGAATCTTAATAAAAGGGCCCGGCGTCGCCGCAACCTAGCGACATATGTATTAATGGTGTTTGCTTTCACTTAGTGCTTTCTCTTTTTTGGTCAACACTGTGACTACGTACTGACGCTGCCTGCAATTTAGAAATCGACTTCTGATATCTACCCTCAAACAAAAATAAGCCGAACTACAGTTTTATATACTGAAACAGAGTTGAGAGTCTTTACCAGTTAGTTCTTGTATACAACACAACACACGCACTCGAACGCACTCACACACAACTGCTCGGTAACTCGCTAATACAAACACTCACACAAAACTATCAAATTCTTCATCACTCCCCTTTGGACGGGTGTCGACTGGCCGCCGCTGTGCCTGACAATCGGGGAATGAACGAATGAGCGAGAACCGCTCCGCCTCTGTTGACTCCGCATCTCCAGTAAGTTGCTCTACACTGACACCGTGCTGACTCGATCGCTTGCACGCCACGTTGCCGCCTTTCTGCGCTTTCGTTTGTATCTGTTGCCTTGTCATCGGTGAAACAGACTGCCGTCTCTTGTCCAACGAACTAGAACAATTTACCATACTCATCTGTCTTCTTCTCCTTCTCACTCTCTTTCTTCTCCTCTCAACTCTCCTTCTCTTCATTCTCTTCACTCTCAACTTCTTCTTCACCATCCTTCTTCTCTTTATCAGCCTCTTACTTCTCAAAATCTCACTCGACATAACTTTCTTCCTCATCACTCTCCCTCCTCTCAGAACTCTTTTCCTCATCTTCTTCACCTTCTTCTTCCTCTTCATCCTCTTCTTCCTTCTTCCTCCAAACATCCTTTCTCCTCCTCCTCTTTCTCTCCCATCTTCCTTCCTCCTTACTCTCTTCCTCTTCATCCACACAACTTCTTTCTCTTCCTCTTCTTCTTTCTTTTCTTCTTCTTCCTTCCTTCTGCTCTCCTCTTCTATCTTCTCTTCAAACTTCTTCTCTTCTTTCCCTTTTTTCCTTCGCCTCTTTCTCCTTCTTTTTCCCACATCTAAGAGAACAGGACCGTCCTGCACTGAGCAAACTACACTAGCAACAACTGAACCATCTTGGACGTCCTGAAGAAAAGACTGGAACAAAGCCGAATTCTTAGCATCGGCAGAGGCCACATCGTCGGGATCATCCGCGTGTGCCCCAGAAAACGCGCATTGAGAAGGTGCTTGCTGCACAACATCAACAGAACTGGACTCAAACTGGCCTTGTGCCAAACAAAGAATATCCGGAGCTCCAACTTCTAACATCGCCTCTTTATCTTTCTCCATTTCTTTCTTCTCCTCAACTTCCGTCACTGCCACTTGAGCCGCCATTAACCCAGTAAAGGGAGTGTTTAATGAGTCGACTTGGACATCCGACGTGCCAGAACACGGAGCCACTTCCTCTTTCATACGAGCTGCCAGGGGTTGAGACAGGTACTGAGCGATCAAACGATCAGTGCGCTGATGTTCGATGTGCCAACGCTGCTGTTGTTCGATCCACCATTGCTGTCGCTGTTCGAAATTACGCAGTGCTTGCTCTTGCAGAAGTCGGAGGGATTCATGAAAGGTAGGTGTCGTCATGTGAGCATCAGATGGGGCACGGCTGTGCCTGACGATCACGGAATGGGGAGCTTGGAATTGGAGTAACTTGAAGCGAGACTTGTAGTAGAACTTGGAAGTGTGAGTAGAACTTGATTGAAGGTGGGCTCGAAGGGTACTCGGCACCAATGAAACAGAGTTGAGAGTCTTTACCAGTTAGTTCTTGTATACAACACAACACACGCACTCGAACGCACTCACACACAACTGCTCGGTAACTCGCTAATACAAACACTCACACAAAACTATCAAATTCTTCATCACCTGACTCCGAATCAATGTTAGTTTTGATTTTGGTTTGTTGTCAAGACACCGAAAGGCAGTGATGACAAGTAGATAAATGGCATCGTGGGATAGGAAGCCAAAGAGAGTCTGTGTGCAAGGCCTCATAATGCGAGTTTCTTCAGCTTTAGCTTGTCAGGGATTGACTTGCACAAAGTAAGATTTTATATATTTCGAAATTATTGATTGAAACAATTTCGCGACAAGCGAAGCAATCGCTTCCAGCATGAGCTGTTGCGCTCATTTTCTTCAGTTTGCCCTTAGTACTGCTTATTTCCTTTCTCTTATGGTGAAATTTGCGATTTTCCAGAGGCGATTTGTGACATTGGAGAACAGTTGTGTTCCATAGCGTACCGCACATCCGTACCGTTTAGTTTTCTGGTTAGGCGATTTGTATACGCGCAGTTTCGGTCGGACCCCAGTGCGGTACTAAAACAGCGGTTGTTGGGATCGCACCCCGCCCTTCGACCGTAGTTTATATATCCAAACGTTGATAGACATCTTGTTTTCGGGAATGCCTTTGTCAAATTTGAAGTTCTTTGAAGTTGACATTGTTTGAAGTTGTATTTTTTCAAATTGCGTTGCAATTTACACTGTCCTTATTATTCTCATATCTGGTCAATGCAGGAGGCCTAGACAAATTTTGCAAATCGCACGCACGCCCTAAACGCATGCACGTGTAGTCAGCCTCATGACACAAACTTCTCTTTGCATAAGTGGCTGGGGGACTAGGAAAACCTACCAAAGAGATGTTGTGGCTTATTTCCAACACAACCGCGGGTAAGAGTCGTAAGCCCAGAAAAGCGGTACTTACGACAATATTATGAGGGATTGACAAACAACCTGGGTAAATCACCAATGCCTGTGCCTCTACTCTCTTTTAGCGCAGCAGTTACGAAGGGTGATAAGGTAAGGTCCTACTGCATATGATGTGTGTGTGACGTTTGGAACTGTAGAAGTTAGTTTTTTAGTTTGCCGCCGAAAACTTTCTAGATGAGCAATTCGAATTCATTTGAACGTGAGAAAATCGCATTTAAATTTTCGGTCCCATAGTAAAATGGCGAAAAGTTTGGGAGCGTCTAACTCAGGATTGTAGCGTCGAATCAACTTTTCTCTGGGGAACTGGGATAACTCATAGGATCGGGACCCCCTAGACCCCCTATTAGCCCAGCCCTTAACAATAACGGGGCCCAAGAAAAAATGTGATATTTCAAGTACCAAGAATGCATAAAAGAGTAGCAAGAATGTGCCGCTCAGCGGCCGGCCGAGTGTCGATGCGCTGTACCAAAATTACTGGAGGGGTCGCGAGACCCCTCCAGTAATTTCGGGAGGGGTCGCGATCGCGACCCCTCCAGTAATTGCGCATGCGCTTTATTGCAGCGCAACCTGATTTCTGAGCAAGAATGACGTCAACAAAATGTTTTGTGATTTTCTACAACGGCAATTCATTGCATAGTTGGTGTAAGATCTTCAATCATCAGAATAACTAAAATAAGTGTCCAATTGCAAGGCAAGATTGCAAGATATCTGTGAAATGCATCAGGCTTTTTGCATTTGTGAATTTTTCCATTTTGAACGCAGCACATGAGCTTGGTTATGTACACATGCCACCTGCTTGCATATTCCAGCTTTTTTACCTTTCTTTCCCTTTATCATGTTGCCGCAGACTTGAGAAATCAACGGCGGCAGCTATATTCCCAAAGACAGATTGAATAACCCGCTAAAAAATCAGGTTGCGCTACAATAAAGCGCATGCGCAATTACTGGAGGGGTCGCGAAATTCGCGACCCCTCCCGAAATTACTGGAGGGGTCGCGAATTTCGCGACCCCTCCAGCAATTTTGGTACAGCGCATCGACACTCGGCCGGCCGCTGAGCGGCACATTCTTGCTACTCTTTTATGCATTCTTGCAAGTACTAATATGGAAATTCAGCGTCAGAGCACCCGTACGATATAGGGATTAGGTCTTAGGCGACTGGGGGTGTAGTGACTTACGATTTCAATGGCGCGCACACCGTCCACACGGTACTGTTTCATGACGATCAATACATCAGAAAGGCGCAAGGTTTTAAGCCACTCCTTTGTTACAGTCAGGCACTTACGCCCTTTATGGTACTGGTAGCATAATATATGGCACCAGTACCATAAACAGCATTAGTGCCTGACTGTGTTATGTTTTAACACTCAAACAAACTTTTACAGTGAAAAGACGACGCTGATTTTTATTTCTCATGGAAAACAAAGCAGCTATTGCTTCAAGTGGTGAGGGTGGTTTCTTTTGAGTCGCAGGCGCTCCCAGAATCCCCGACGAAACACTTTCTGCAGACAAACGCAGCCCTCTGCGAAGCAGGGCACACAGCCCGACCGAGCGCAGTTTCCAATCGAACAACCGTCGGAGCCGAATCCGCCGCCAGTTGCTGCTGTGGTCAGTACGGACACAGACGCCAAGATCAAGACGACAGAACGAAACTCCATTTTGGGTTTATTCGGCTGAAACGTAAACAATATGTAACGTACACTTACCTATTAGACACAACATCTACGATGGTTTTCAAACAATTCTACCAGTCAAAATTCAAGCTTTGAGAGCTCGCGTTTAGGGCGAGAATCTATGGCGGCAGCCTAGAACTAAATAGATCTTAGCTAATCGTGCTACATGTCGTTGCATAGACAGTCGTTTGGAATGATTGGTTTACATGCTAAACCAATACCGAACACTGAGCACAAACTGCTGGCTCGCACACAAACAATACACCTAATTGCGTCCTTTTAATTGGATTTGGCAGCAACACGTGCTCATTATTGCGGACAGAAATGCAAAGTTCTCGTTGATTAACGGCAGGCGAGCTCAACAAATCAAAAAGCATAATCTGCTTTTAAAATTGTCTCTTCCTCAGTGCATTCGGCAGGTAAACCGGTCGGCAATCAGCATGCACTTTAACGGCATTTACTTCAACTTATGGCACCGGTGCCCCACCAGCCCCACCTTCTGCCACTCTGATGGTACCATACAGTGCATTAAATTTGAACCAATTGGTACCGCATGCTGGTGCCACCGCTCCCCTAAACTACGTACCGTACTGGAACAATTATGTTCTTCACTGTAAAAATAGTAGATATATGCAGGTGCAGTGACGAACGAAAGAAATGTATGCCTAAGACTGGCACTGGCACTTCATCACGCCGCTCCACCTCGCCGTTTAGATTTTTGAGTAATGGATTGCCAGTTCGAAAAATCTACGATGGCGAGGTAAAGCGGCCTGAAAAAGTACCAGAGCCATCTGACTGGCAGAAGTATATAAATCGGCCTTAACGCAAGCAAGATGTGCTAAAAATGCAAATCACTGCGCAATTGTGTCTGCAACCAGTTATTCGGAGGCGCGGTCGAAGAGGTTTTGTTTGTTTGCGTTACGTTCCAATAACTAGGCCCGGGGAGTGTCGGCGAAACCAGTTCATTTCACGACGTCCTCGCCGGGAAAACAGTGCGTGTCATGGCACTTTTTGAGTGCGGCCGTCGTTTTGGGCTCGATTCCTTATTCAGAACAACGGTCAACAGTTTTATCAATGAACTTTTTCTACTACCGTACCACTACTGCGGGTGAAAGTTTTTAGCAAATCCAGACGCAACCGCATTGCGTCGGCCGACGGGCCGCCAAAGCGACGCCAAACAGCTACCGATTAGGAGTGGGGAAGAGTAAATAATTTTGCAAAGTGACTTTTGTACTCTAAGACTCATGTAAGCTTGTGTACATAAGCGTATGTAGAGCGCCAAATTTTGTATAGTAGTGGGGGCTGGTTTTTCCGGCCGCCCTCGTGGCCAGCGCTCACTGCTGTTGATCGTACGTCAGAAACCACGTGTTTCTGGGAAATTCGTCATGACTTTATGATTTTTTCCGGTCATATTTGGGTGCATGCGTACGTACGTACTTATTATGTGCCGTCTAGGAATGCGCCCTTTAGCCGCGACGTAAATTACTGTTCTGGCCTTTTGACGTCTTACAAAATGAATGGGCTTCTTCGCGCTTTTAAAGGCATTATTTACTTAGGATGGATGCCTATCGTGTTTCAAATTCGTGCTTGCCAGTCGTTTGGAGTCTGAAATTTATTTGATAGCTGAGTTTTGTAGAACAGTTCAGTCTGATTTTCTAAACTTCGTAAACATGTTTTTGCGACGCTTGTGCTGTTTTCATTTTTTAGTTTTAAAACGTGCTAAAGTTTTACGACGCGGATCGGAAGAGCGCAATAGAAGATTGCAGATAAAATCACAGTTCAGTTAGGAAAAAGAAGACTGATAGGTCCGTGGCCGTTAGATCAGGATCTGATGTCGTAATTGTCGGTGGGAGTTTCGGTTTGAGGGCAGGTTTAGAGCGCTCTCTTTGTAATTGACCTTTAGGGTGACAGTTGATGCATAAAAATTACGGCACGATTGTGTAAATTCAAATCGCCTTGGCCCTAATTGATCGCGAGTTGTGAGTGTTGTCTTTTAAAACCAGCCATCTCTAGGTCAAATTTTTCTTGGTCTTGCCGCTTGCCAGAAGAACGACTAATCCATAAGCGCTTTATTTTAGGCCGTTTGATTGAAAATTTTCCTGCAAACACTGATGAACGTGACTTTCGACTGGTACCTATTGGCGATTGCTTTCGCTCTTCTGACCCTGGCGCGTCCGGCGCTCGCGCGAAGCGTCCCATTTCGAGAGCCAAGGACACACCTTTCTCTCAGCTCTAATGTGGTTCACCCCTCAGAGAGGCGATCGGTCAAATTCCTGCGAAATCTGGTGCAAGCAGTTGTGCAAATTGACTTGGAAGACGACATGCTGCAGAACCTGGTGGCCAAGAAGAGAACACAACGAATGCTGCCCCATCCTGGCCCGGCTATCGTCGCTATGCAGCCCACCAAATGGGGAGGCGGCACTGGTAAATCGTTTGTACTTTTTGCTACAACACAACCAAACGATTCTGACTGGCCTATTCAATTTCTCGAGCGCTGATTGGTCAATTGAAGCACCATCGGCGGCCGCTGAATACGTAGCTAATTGGTCAATCAGGCTTACAGTGGGAAAATATCGAAATTTTTAAAACATATTAATATAACTATGCATATATGTTTTCCAGAAAAGAAACATATTAATAACACATATAGTCATATGTTTCTGAAATTCAAATATGTGCATATTTTAAAACATAAAACATATTTATATTTTCAAAGCTTATTTTTGATTGTAGCTCAAAAACTGGGCAATCTAGAGCTGGAGAAACAATAAAATCAAATGAATTTACAGTAATCAAAAAAGAAATCGCGATTACACTTAAGAAACATTTCGTATTTTGTCACATTGGCACCTATACGGTAGCGCTGACCGTGCTGACCCTGAGCAATTACTACCAAGGAGAACACAGTTTCAACACTGCAGAAGCTGAAGGAACAGCTACAACGTAATACGTTTTTTGCGCAATGTGTGTGTATCTGCACTATAAAATAGATGCTGCGTGAGAGAAGAATACAGTTTGAAAAGTAGACAAATGTTGGCATAGAGTAAAAAAGAAAAGAAATGAAACTTAAAAACCTAAACACTAAACTGTATATGCAGTAAACCATCTCAACATGTTTTATGTTTATTTGAAACATATTGAGACCTCCAGGAAAAGTACGATGCAGCATACAGTAGTAAAGTTTAAGGTACGCCTACTGCTATAATATGTTTATGTTTTTGAAAACATATTGACCCCAGAAACATATACATAAACCATATTTGAAACTGTAAACATATTTGGATGCATATACATATATGTTTCCCAAAAAAGAAACATATTTATGTTTTAAAACATATACATAAAACATATATGTTTTCCACAGTAAAGGCTTAACACCTCTGGAAATTCTTGGTCTCTTTTTACTCTAATAATTTTATTTTTGCAAATGCTTCATAAAACCACTACTTTTTAAGGTCAGCTAAGCATTAGCTCATAGTAGTTTTCATATGAAGAAAGCTAGTTTTTAGGCGCTCTTTGCACTCCGGAGTCAGAGATTGACTGCTCGGACTTTAGCAAGGGCAAAAGTTGCCATGTCAAGCCTTCCGGAGGGAGTTGCTGTGTCTGCATTGGAGATTACACCGGGGAAAGCAAGCGCAGAAAACGAAGCTTTGCTGACATAAAAGACTTGCTTGAAAGGCGTCTGGCGTTCCTCTAAATCGCCTACCAGATAGGAAACTTTCCCATACCCACGAAGAATCTGACAACTCGTCTTTCACTCCCGGGTCTGCCTGTGTCTGTCTGTCTGTTTATTTATGTATGCGTTACTTTACTTTGTTGCATATCTTTAATTATTTTTGTCGGTAAATAAATATTCGCGATGTAAATTTCTGTTTTACTTTTAAACTCACACAAATAGTTGTACGAGGAATGTTGTTCTTCAGAGAAAACGGTAACTGGGAAGGCTGAAGCACCAAACTGTCAGCTAAAATCTGAAAAAATGGTCTAATTCTAACCTCTCAATCACTCCTAGAGGAGCGCACAGTAACAATACAGTCGGGCACAAAAGCAACGAACGCATTTCATAAATTAGATGATCACATCTGAGCCAGACGTTAACACATCTGCATAAACAAGGCAATTCACAGGACCAACCATTCTTTATCAGTTAAGAGATAAGTTCAATCTTGTACAAAGGGAAGTGCTACCTTGATTTCAGGACTCCCTTTCCATATTTGGATATTTGTGTAAAGGCTGTACAGGCTAAGCTAGGTTTCGCTGCCGAATTGCGAGGGAAGCGGCGTGCATTTCACTTATGCATGACGCGCTGATTATCTTATTTAGATACAGTGCCACTATCCCTCACTTATTTGGAACCGAGGGCTTCTATTCAGCACTGTGATAAGGTTTTAGGCTTATACGATACGTAGGTTGGGGATAAATAAACTTTAGGATGAAGTTAGACTTACTTTTAGATTCAATGGCCTATATAAGTCTTAACAGGTACTGTACGTATGATAAGGAGAGAGGAACAAGAGTTTCCAACAGTTTTGCGTACTGTACAGTTTTGTGGAGGATGCCCATTTCCCCCACTCGCCGATCGCCCTAAGCTTCAAGCCTTAGTTAAGGTTTAAGGTTAGACTCTGGCTTTGAAACACAAAATTCATCAAGCTGAGTGGGGTGGCGGCATCGGTCGGGAGGAACCGAATTTTGTAGGCATGCCAAGTCACTTCCCCAATTCAATTCCTGAGATATTGCAAGTAGCATCTCCGAATAAAGCAAAGTTCTGCTTAGTAAAATGCAATCAAAGGCCTATAAATGGTTACATTGCTACGTAGACCACGCAGGCGATAGAAGAATGAGATTACGGTGTAACAAAACAATTCAACCATCACAGATAACAAACGAGAACCAACCTCTCCAATACAGAGCGGTTGCCACGTAATCAACACCATCTAATCGTTCAATAGCTGCATAGTGGGGGCTAGAATCCTTCTATTGCTGGCTACATGTCTCCAAATATGCCAGCGAATGTTTTCTTCAGATTGCCCATCGTGTCCTCGGACTGGCCCTGTTGTCCAGGCACGGCCGGGTTCCCGGTCTGTGTGGGGGGCGCTGGCTGAGTGGGTAGACTGGGCTGTCTGGCTGGCCGAGGGGGAGGCGGGCCTCTGGGAGGAGCTTGTGGGGGTGCTTGCGGAGGCGGTCCGGGGGGTGGCTGTTGAGGCGGCAGCTGCGGACGCGCCGGAGGGGGCTGGGCTGGCGGTGGTGGCCTGCTGAAAATAGGTTACGTTGGTAATTGAAACTAAACCATTATACAGTACAGATAAAAATGTCTCATCGCTTTTTTACCTTCAATCAACGAACGATTTGTTCTCTGCCAGTTCTTGGCTCAAAATTTCAGCGACAAATGAACAACATAACTCGTGCTGGTTTTATCACCAAAAAACTACGTAAGAATCATTGTGGTTTACGGAAATTTTAATTTTTCAGGCAATCCAAAGAGTATGGCTTTGAAACTTGAAAGAATGATTGGCGTTGCCATTGGATATTATTACTACTGAGCGTGCAATACTGTAGCTCAAAGAGCAGTAAATTGGGGATTTTCAAAAACATGGCTAGATGTGACTTAAATGATATATGATATGATAGATTTATGGAACAGAGTTTAAATTATCAGGTTAATTCATTCGTCGAACTTCCTGTTGCAATCTGTGTTCAGGTTACAACTGATGTTCAGTGCGTTGATTCAGATTTCTTAACTACATTGTATGGAATTTCCTATCATGTTTTTAAAATCATCCATTTTTAGATCTTTTTGAGGACAGTCTGCTCGCTCAGTATGTTATGCCCAACAATAGCAACACAAATCATTCCTACAAGTTTGAAAGCCATATTCTTTGAATTACCGGAAAAAATAGTATTTCTGTGGACCTTCTTCTTCTTAGTTTTTTGTTCATAAGACAAGCATCAGTTAGAATTTTCGCGCCAAACTTTCAGTCAGTTCTTTTGTTGATTTTTGCTGAAAATTTCAGCCAAATCGATAAAAAACTGATCGAGAACGAAACTTTTCAGTTTAGGTAAAAAAAGTGATGGGACAGTTTTTATCTATACTGTATGACATTTACACCCCGCAGTCGCAGAAGACACTTGTTTAATCTAAGCATAACAGTCTGAATAATCCAGTAGTTTCGGACTAAAATATAGTAAAGAACAGAGGGTACTTTTGTTGCAAGGGAGGCGGTTGAGGAGCGGAACCGGCAGTTTGTTGTTTGGGAGATCCGGACGCACCTACCGACGGTTTGGGGTAAGCCGGAGACTCGTGCTTGATGAAGTTCTGAGGCGCACTTTGACCCATACTCTCACGTCTACTGAAAATGCGGTTGTACAAAAGTTTAGAGCACGGTTGGTTGCCGATTTGAGAAGACTGCCCAAGAAAGAAACATAGCAACAAAATGCATACGTACTTGAGGGCTTGCTTGACGCCTATGATGTGGTTCATCTTGGTCAGGGCCAAATCGGCAATCAACCGACGATCTTCTTCTTGCGTTTCTCCAAGCAAAGTCATCGAACAATCATTGGTTTCGTAAACAACCTAACGAACCAACACGTTCTGTGTGTATGTACGTAGAACGGTTAAAGCACCTCTTTTCCATCCTTTCCCACAACAGCCTCAACAGAACAAATGTCCAGTCCGCCGAACAGTTGGGCCACCTCGTCCACCCAGGCCTTGTATCGGTCTGTCATTGCGATTTGTTCAAGCATCGCAGACCCGATGTTGGCCTTCCAGTGACCGCTGATTCCTTTGCGCCTTAAAAATTTACATACAATGTAGGTACAGTTGAGTGCCGATGTGTGAGAAGACGCTCTTTAAGCTTTTAAGAAGACGACTAGCCCAACTTTAAGCCTTGATTTCAAGGTTACGCTTAGGCTAGACTAAAAAGAGTATTATTTTGCCAGCAAGGGGAAACGGGCCGGGAATCTCAAAGCCTTCACCCAGAGTTAGGAAGAAAATATCAGCTAAAATGAAAATGTTAATTTTATCAGCAACGGAATACCATTTAACCGACCTGTAAAGCATAAGAGATTTGGAGTTTAACAATAAAAATTACATGAATGCTTTATAGGAGGTGCCGATTTTCTGTATGTGGATGTCGTATTTTGCGTCTATAAACGGTTCAACTGTGCAGTCTTCCTGGCAAACACCAACAACAGAAGAAGTGTCTTGTAACTCTGCCGGACCGTTAACTTTGATCTGTAAAATTACGTACACAACAATGTATTATTCCAAAACATAGAGTACCTTTCCTAACCCTCGATGACCTCTGCCCACTTTCATAACAACTGGAAATTTTGGAATGGAAGTCTGTAATATGAAAATTTTGCGTGCTCAAAAGTAGACTGGTTGCTTGTGTTTGCTTACCACATCTCTATAGGTTGGGTAATAAGCCTGATCGATTAAAGGAAATTTCTCTCTTCCCAGTCGCCTTTGAATCATCAATAAATGAGCGAACTAAACAGTTTTACTGTGACAGACAATGGTTAATGCAAAAATTTGTGTCCAGTCAAAAGATCAGGAAACACGCAACTCACCACCCAGGGTTTGTCCAAGAAATTATAGACACTGTGTAAGGAGTTTAGACTAGGCACTCCGCCATACAGCAGGCCAATCACTATTCTTCTGTAATCCGAACTCTCCGTTTTAACCGGCTGACGAATGAGAACGAAATCTGGTTGAAGTGACCTGAAATACTGTACGTACAGCTTACAGTAGCAGCTTCTTGCTCCCGTTTAAACCTTGTTGTTTTGGCACCGCCGCGATAAAGGTTCAGATCGACCAGACATCCGGTGTCAGAGAAGGAGGCCAGACTGATTTCAGAGAACTCAGCCTGAAGAAATTTTCTTCAATTAATTATAATTGGCTTTGCCGACTAGCAGAGGTCAGACAACTTTAAACTTAGGATAGTGGTAACGAGCGTGCTACTACCAGGGATGTGAGATGTGTTTTTACCGGTGTTTTTTTCGGAAAAAAAATGAAGCTAAAAATAGCTAATTATGCAATTTTTTAGTTAAAAAATGGACTTTTAAGATGTATAATACTGACTCAAAACTGTTAGAAAAACAACAGAAAATACCAAATTTGGCAATCTAAATAAAAAAGGCAAACTGGTGTAAGAAAATTTGCATACAGCGTTTATTAATGGAGCCTGTCAGGGACTGTTTCACGCCTGTTTCGTGATTTATATCTATGTAAGACGGGTATTTCTGTTCTGAAAAGACTCAGGAAGGCGCTAGAAAGCGTTAGGAATCTTAAAACCAGGCTAGGATACTCAGAACTTGAGCAGGAGTTTTTTCCGCGATTTTGGAAAAAATTACGGAAAAAAACAGGCCGAGGTTTTTCGGAAAAATATCCATCACTGGCTACTACTAATTCTTAAACCAACGTCAGTAATAGGCAAAAATATTATGGCTTTTACCTGTTCCACTCGCACGTCGAACTCGTTGAGAATCTTTTTAGAACGGAAGTACTTTGACCTAAATTCAGTAGAATGTTAAATTGAACTAGAAAATCTTGAAATGCTTCGGTTCAAATTTGGGAGAAGGAGGAGGCCGAACCGTCCGCTTTAAGCTAATACTTTCAGAAACAACTCATCAAAAATCAGTTTATCGGGTGTGGAATTTTCATAGAGAAGGACGCAGTTACTGAGCTGTTGCTTAAGAATTTGTTCTCCAATCCAAAGGAGAGTAGTCTGGGTTTGCTTGCGTATGGAAATTTGAATTAGGTCTAACCGGTCCCCGGAGACTGATTGGCAGTCGGATTTGGACGGAGGTCGATAGCGGAGGCAACAAGCTGAAACATTTACTCACCAATCAGTGTGTTGGTCGTCTATAACGAGCACGCATTTGCATTTGTCTTTGTTATAGGCAGGACCGCGCTGCCCGGTGGCCGCTTGGAATAGATTTTTGGTCAGACCCTGCACTTGACTGTACATGGACTGCGGGGGCTGATTCTTGGCAGGAGAGGTCGGCGCACTAAAACAGACACCAATGGCCTTCTGTCAGGCTCGAAGCGACTTTAATCAGCGCTACACATGCGAGGCGAAACCATAATCAACAACCGACTTGGCGTACTCAACATTGAAAGGACGACACAATGTTGAAGGCCGGAGAAGAATTAAAAGTTTTGAGAGCAATAGAAATTTTAGAACCAACAGCTCAAGCCAGGAGGAGAGCTCTTACTAGTTGGCAAAAAATCGAAGCATCTGAGGCCGGCGGGCTGGTCTTATCAGTTCTACGTTACGGTGGCGATAAGGAAACTTGTCAAAAGCCGATCGATCGGCAACAAATCCGCCTATTTTCCGGCTCTGTTACCATTTGTGAGAGTGTTTCTCTAAACCAACCCAGCGCTCGATCAAAGACAGCCAAAAAAGCCGCAATCCCCGAGGAGCCAAAGGCAATCAGGCAGCACTGGCGCCAGTACCTATGAAAACTTTTGATCCACGACCGGTCCATCGTCCTCAGCCGTCGGGCAGACGGCTACCACCAATGCGTTAACAAAGCAATTTGGCAAGAGCGTCTAGTCCTGAGCCGGCCGCCGCCCGACTCCCTTAGGGGCGGGCGCGCCGCTACCAGAAAGGGGAATTTGTCAAATATCGGCTTCTTGAAAAACCAGCACCACCCTGCTTCCCTCGGCAACTACCGACCGCCACCCGCGCCTGCCCGGGCATTAGCCTCTTTCAATTTCGGGCCCATCCTACTACGATCGGCGGCAATTTCCGGCCGACGCCAAATTGACCAAAGCCGCCGCTGAAACTGTGATGATGTTGATGACGCCTGTGCAATTTTGAGGCTAGTGCACGATTAAATTGCAGACGCCTTTTTTGCAGAAATTACAGAGGCAAAGAGGGCGTGAGGGAGCCGAAGAGACTGCTTTCTCTGGAATTAGACCATTTATCAGCCGACTCCATAAAGTTGGAAATTATTATGTCACCCCATTCCCATGATGATTGCCCAGCGCCCATCAAGACTTTTCAAGCTAACGCAATTTATGTGCCCGATATTTGAGAGTGCCACGTCTGTCTCAGGGAATTGGACTGAGCAAAGTCGACACAACAGTTTTCATTTGCTATCAAACTTTGTATTTCCACGTCACAAGTACTCCTTCAATTGTTGGGCGTTGATGGCACCGGCTTAGTTTTAGGCTTGTGCTTAGGCATAGATGTTTTGGCTGGTTCAGGATAGGCAGACGGGCAGATTTACCATGCAGGCAGGTTAAACAAAACGAACGAGTGGGGGTTAGTGACCGATAAATCTAAACATTGACACGTTCTTACCCCCACCAGCTAGACAAAGACAGCTCCTTAGATAAGAAACAATCTTTCGACAAATTTTCTGGCATTTTTTAACAGTTTTGATTTAAAAAAATGCAAAAATTGCCTGTGTATCTACCATTTTCAGCTGCATCAAATGCATTCTAAAGATTTTTTAGCCAAAATACCGATTTTTGCTGATGATAGAGCAATTATTAGTTTTGATATTCTTCCCTGAAATTTTGTTCCAGTCCCCCAATCATTTGTTACATAATATTCATGTTGAACGCGTAGGGATTTGTCGATATAAAATAGTAGCAGTCGGTACAATGTATGGTCTGACTCAAAGTTGAATCGAAACCCTACATATGTGGCATAGCTACCATGTACGTTAAACCGGGACCTACAGTATGTCAATAATTGCCTGACTGCAGAGATAATGTACAACAAACCCCAGTGCACAACTGACAAAGGGTGTGCGCAAAGACAAAACCAATAGCTAAACGTCCAACAACAATCGGCTGCGCATAGACAGTGAAAGGATAAATAATTCAAGTGCACCTGATGGCAGAGCTGACTCTGTTGGTGAGTCCCTGCAAGCTGAAGCCTGATTGGTCGGGCTTGGCGGCATATCCTGCGGGGGGCGGGCCCAGCGGCTGACCAGTGGGCAGCGGTCTGGCCGTTTGCGGTTGCGGAGCGCCAGCTGGCGGCGGCTGTTGTTGCAGTTGCTGTTGCTGTTCCTCTTCGGTCAAATCGCTGGAACTGAATCTGCGCTTCAGGAAATTCATTCCGCTCGAAAAACCCGATTTAAACGCTCCGAAGTCGATTGGCTGCTGCTGCTGCTGGCCTGGATGCTGTTGCTGGTGCTAAAAGTTATAGCTCATTTGCATACATCTCTAGAGGATTGTCTATGGACAACAGGGGGATAACGCAGTTTCAGCTAGCACATCACATTTTAGATTGTTTAACCTTTGCAGCTGCACTTTAGAGGGCGGAATTTCCTATTTCTTCTTGGTATTTTTAGTTATAATTTTTAAGCTTAGTAAAATTTGTTTGAATCGGAATCCCCAAATTCCAAAAGGCAGACTGTTCAATCAAACTTTTTTCTCCCTCCTCTTGTTTTGGTGCGTTCGTGTTCTTTTTGCGTTCGTCAGAACCTATCGGAGTCTGAGGCAAACTAAAATTTTATAGGAAACTGCTAGCCAAAAAAGGATGATAAGTGCTGTATTGATTTTAACTGGTTAAATGGGAGCAGAGAACAATCCCAAAAAGCATTGTTTGTAGAATAGGTAGCAGAGTATATCAGCCTACGTACAGCATCATGTCGCCCAGACAGACTAGAGCTTGAGATATTTCTTCTGGAAGCCAAATCGTGTCCAGAAAGATCTCTGCGATGCGACTGAACGGGAGCGGCGGCGCGAATCGGCGTTCCGTGCGTCGACTGAGATCGACCCCTCGAGTGGTCCAGCTTAACGTACTTATCGGACAGACCGAGCAGCTGGATGGGAATCATCGACCCTCACCATCACCCAGACACAAGTATCGGTGACGTCACTGCCACCTCTCGGCTCTTGGCAAACATTTTAGGGGAGCTGCTGAGCTATTAGCAAGAGCGCAGCAGCAGCAGCAGAGCTGGTTTTTGAGAGAGCGCGAGTTGTCGCTCTCTAACGGGCAAAATAGTTGCAAATTAGGAGCGAGAGGACGCACAGTTTGGACTCGAATTGAATTTCGGACCGCTGGGACGGCAGAACGATCATTGTTGGCCACTTAATCAGGGGGCCGCCGGTCACATGAGATTCTAATCAATTTCACGTTTACGCAACCGTTTTTCAGCTGACCGCTCCTGAGGCACTTTTGCACTAATGAGCACCGTGAGACAGCGCGGCAGACACTCTAATCTAATCCCGACGATCGATACAAACCTCTCCATTACATCACACCGACGCCCTCAAAATAGATCTCTTGCTACTAAGACTCTAAACTACAGCCCTGATTTAATCTAGCCTATGCACGCCCTCTATTCTCCTGGAAAAATATGGTCTAAAATTTTAGAACCAACTATACCAAGAAAATCTATCGGAAGCCCTGTTCGTTTAAATCGTTTACGGGTTTTCGACGCGAATTTATTGAGTAGATACGGTAGCATGGCAATTTACGGTCCAACCGGGGTGCAATGCAAGTAAAGGCTAACTGACGCGACAACGATGCCGTCTGGTAAATCATACAAGACCACTTGCCCCCTAGGTAGGGCGGCTGATCTGTTTAGCTTAAGCCTAACCATAGGTCTAAAGCTAAGGTAGAGCATGAACTGATGCTTAAATTAAATCCTGATATAAACCTGAGCCTAAAACTAAGCACAAGCGTAAATCTAAATCGGTAATTTCGGTGTGGGGCGGTAGCGTCCGAGTACGAAATTTTTGGCAACTTTTGCAAGGGCCGTAAATTTGTGTAATTTACGGTCGCGTGTTATGGCAGTAACTTGATTTTCAGGAAAACTTCCGATAATTACGGTGCTTCCGATAAATTCCTAAGGTATACACAATGATTGCGAAACAACAACGCTTACTTCGCTTTTACTTCTGGTATAATATAGTGTACATGTACGTACAGTACATAACAGTGACGTTCTAAAGATAAAGCGGTAGGAAATTTTGGCTGAAAGTGCAGTGGTGTAACGGATGGATTTTCTTAAACTTGCCACACACGGTAGTGCACTGTAATCTAGCAGAAGCCCGGTAATTATTACAAATTTCTTGAAAATCAAGTGACTACCGCATGACGCGACTTTAAATTACATAAATACGAGTCTTGCAAAAGTTGCCGAAAATTTCGTACCTTCAAAATGACGGCCCATACATGCCAACACCGCAATTATCGTCTTAGACTTATGCTTGTGCTTAGTTTTAAGCTCCAGTTTTAGAATCAGGATTTGACTAAAGTATTAGCTCATGCTTTAGCTTAGCTTTAGACATGCTCAGTGTACGGTTGGACGCATATATGCAATATGCAATATCAAACAATGCATATATGCGTGGTTTTTGGCATGCATATATGCATATGCAATATCATATCCATGCAAAATTTCAATATGCAATAGTCATATGCAAATTGACCCTGATATCAAAATTTTGCATATTTTTAGTTTGCATATTTTTTTACGACGGTGTAGCTTATTTTCGTGTTGTATACTGTTGTTCTCAAGAACACTAAACGATTCAAATAGTTGCTTTATTGATTTGGATGGACAAATCCACTCCAAACTCCAAAAATACAGATTTCTAGCAGTATTGTTTCGGACTGACCGATTTTTGATTTTGAGGAGCTGAATTTTTTTAGCAAAGTTTTTGCAGGCACTTGATTTTTCTATGAATGTCTGGAGCTCTTTAGTACAATGTTCAAACAAATGTAACGTAAATGACCATCCCAAACAGCCACACAGACTGGCTTTCTGTATTTATGACAGTCTCCACATTTTTGCTACTGCTCATCACTCTGAAATAAAGAAATCCGGTTTGAGGCAGTTTGGCCAGAAAACCAGTACAATACTTTACAGAGATCAAAGCTGTTGTTATCACTAAGTTGAAGGAATTAAAATGAATGGCATAAATATGCTCATTCAACAATTCAGATTAAAATAAGATGGTTCAAATTCTGAATTTGTTCAGATGGGCAAAACTAGGAAAGAACTGCAGTCGTCTAGGCACATGAACGAGATCAGGCTAAATGTGATGCTTGAACAAACTTGAAAATGCGAAAGTAACATTTTATTTTATACTGTTCACAATTTCGTCCAAAATTACGAAATGAGATGATGTTTCATGATGAACTGTGCTTTCCCTCTTATTTTCTCAGAGGAGATCTGTAAAATAGGTATAATAGAAGCGAAGGATTGTATGGACATTCCAGCCGAACCCCAAAATACATGGAAAACGTGCAGTTGACGGTTTCAGGTCACCTAGAAAAAATATGCAAATATGCAAAAAATATGCACATATCTAATTTTGGCATGCATATGATATATGCAATATCAATATGCACTAGAGATAGCATGCATATATTCATATGCAATATCATATGCATCGCAAAAACCCGATATCATCCAACCATAGCTCAGTGGCGTGTCCAGGATTTTACAAAGGGGGTGTAAAAATTTTGAAAGTGCCTGGTTGGGCCAGTCCTACGTAGTGCAAGGAAATTCAACAAAATTAGCCTTCAAAAACGTGTTTAAAAGGTATTCCGAGCATAAATTTAATAGAAAATACAAGTTTTAGTGGTTTAAAGTGGGGTGAGAAAATTTCGAAAATTTGGGCGTCAAAAGCTTACCAAGGGAGGCAAGTTTTTGTATGATTCAATAGACGAGAGGAGTAGAGGACGTCGTCGTCGCGTCAATTAGCCAATCCAGTCGAACCGTAAATCGCCGTGCTACCGTACCTATTCGATAAATTCGTGTCGAAAACCGAATTTAACCGAACAGGGCTTCCCATAGATTCACTTCGTATAGAAGAAGTTTTATGGCTGTAATTAAACAAACAGATATGCTAAAAATAAAATACTATGAAACATGCAAGAGGTTTGGAATTTTCGAAGCGTTGCGCTCTGCTATAAGCATCGTAAATTGAAGGATCGCAAGTGCTTAATTTTGGCAAACGACTAATGTCACTAATCAAGTTTTAGCTACACCACAACAGTATTCCAAATAAATACAATGGAATCAGGGGGCGTAACGGTACTATTGTCCAGGGCATGTAGCGGGGGCCAGTAAGAAAGGTGGTGGGTAGGCGAGCCGAGAGCCGGCAGTGCTAATGGTTGCAAAGCGACGGTTGCTTTCAAAACAGCGCCAACGCTCAATAGCCATGCCGAAGGCTTGAAAGATGGCCCGAATTTATTGAAAAAACCACTCGCCAGATACCAAACACCGAAGCCGATCGATCGGGCAGACAATGCCGAGTCGGCAAGTGATTACGCGCTCCAACTGTTTGGTGTCGGATTCGCCTGCGGCCGCTGCTAATTAACAATTAAGCGCCTACCTGCATGCTGACGGTGCGAAAGGATGCTGCGAAGCGACGAAGAGCTTAGAGAAAATTAGTGCAATCGAGGGCGCAGTCTGGAGTTTGGCCGAAAAAGTCAATACTGCCGCTTGGGCTACAGAGCCGGCCTGAGCCCGTCCAAGCCCTACATGGATATTATTGCCCGGCAGCTTTGTAGTTTATTGATCCGAAGCCTCACGCTAGTACTAAATGTTTAGGTGTTCCGAGCTTGGAGCATCATGCACGCGGAATTAATCTGCATTATTCGGTATGCACAGCAGTTTCAATCAGCATTACTACTCCGCAGGGAATGCTAACAACTTCAGCACCACTTCATTTAATTACTATCTTTAGTTAGGCTAGATTTAAGCTCGCGTCGTAGCAGGAAGGGTCCGTGTTTCAAGAAGCAAATTATAAGAAAGCTACTTATCGGGTTCTATTTTGACTAAACATTAGAATCCATTGTAGTTAACGTTTAAAATGCTGGCGGATAGCGCAAATGGACGGAAGTAAAAACATGCTGGAGAATGACACTTTTATCCTTAGAAGAGAGATATCTGATAACCTAGAAAATGGATTTGCGTGTGTGTAACAAAAGGAAGTACCTACTAATTTTTCCCCTGCCCTGCGATTTTCAAATAATGATAAAACCACTTTCAATTTTCAAACATACGTACATGCATGCTGCATTAAAACCACTGGCAACAGAAGAAAACTAATACACAATACCTGTCTGTATGCTTCAGATGATTATAAATACGACAAAATACCGAGCTCAAATCATCAGGAAAAACCTTCTTGCCCAGGTCATAAGAAGCGTTAGGAGCAATTTGAGGCCATTCAGCCGGCCAGAGTGTAGGGTATGCACTTTCTTATAAATTCTAATGAACCAGCATGCACTTACCGGCTAGCCTGACTACCAAATATTAAGACGGAAGCAGCGAGCATTGAGAGCCATTTATACGGGCAGATCGATGAGTGGTGTGTACCTATGCACCAGAGGGTGGACAGAGGGTCTGATTGATCTGCTCGGCCACTACCAACTACTATCAGTGGTTTGGCGCCTCTAAATTGATTTTATAATCAGCGCCCTTTCTCTAGTACCGTAACGCACGCGCCCTAATCCTATTACACCTTCTGATGATTATCTATGCATTCGCCTTGCTTTTTTTAGCATTCATTATTGTAGGTGCTACACGACCCGGCTTTAGACTTACTTAGCTAGGGTAGGGATAGCTTAAACAGGTTAATAGCCCAGTAATTAGTCAGCCAGCGGTTTTGATTCAGTAGTAGTGACGTTCCTGCTTACTTCCTTCAACTGACTTCTTTTTCGATACGATTAATTGAGAGTGGCAAAACAAAAGGTGATCAGGTGTGTAGCTAAGGTACGAGCAAGAATGTATAACACCAAGAATGTTCCACTCGGCGGCTCGGCCGTAGTCAGCTGAGCGACCATGCGCTGCAACATAATTGCGCCTACGTAGGCGCGATCGCGACCACCTAGGCGCGATCGCGCTCACGTAGGCGCGATCGCGCCCACGTAGGCGCGAAATCTATGCTGCTTACCCTGCAGAAAATGCTTACCCCACGTCACAACATGCTTGCCCATTTCCCGAGTCCCCGAGTCAGTGAAAAACCACCAAATTCTGCTCGTTTTCTTTCTCGGCATGACTAGATTTCTTTTAGATGCAACAAAAACTCTTCCACTGAGGCAAAACTTATATATTTTTGCTGGAAAAACAAAAAGTATGACTTTGCGCTCATTCCAAACAGCTAGCGACCCGTTTATGAACTGTTTGGAATTATTTGGTATAGAAAATACCATCTGGTGTTTGATATTTTTTATACCATTTGCATCCCTAGACGAGACGAGTTTGGCCCTACGCCTGAAATCATTTTCTGCAGGGGTAAGCAGCATAGATTTCGCGCCTACGTGGGCGCGATCGCGCCTACGTGAGCGCGATCGCGCCTAGGTGGTCGCGATCGCGCCTACGTAGGCGCAATTATGTTGCAGCGCATGGTCGCTCAGCTGACTACGGCCGAGCCGCCGAGTGGAACATTCTTGGTGTTATACATTCTTGGTACGAGTAAACAATCAGGTACGATCCCAAACGGAAATTAATATTTTAGTGATCATAATTAATTATAACTTAACAAGTTTTATCGATAATTATCGATTATTTTTTGGCAAAATTCCAGAATTTCAAACTCGTCCAAATACGGTCATGTTATATATCATTTGAAAGCCTTTCACCTAAGGAGTCTGATTATAGCTGTATCAGTATAGGGCACACTCTGGGAGGCCTGTTTTGCAAATATAAAAAAATACCCCTAGGGGGACGCATCAGTATAGAGGACGCTCCGGAGGGCCTGTTTTCCAAACATAAAAGTACCCCTAGGGGACGCACCACCAGTATAGGGGCTTGGAGGCGTACTGTCATCAGGAAGTTAATATATAGTCTATTTCTGACCTTCCCGAAAGGGATCTTCCGGTTTAAAGCTTCGGTTTAGGAATGCGATTTTGCGTACATGGCGTTTATCTACTGTTAATGAGTGTATAATTTCAGTTCAAGATGAACGTGAAACACCTGATGACATTTTTCAAGGAGGTCTCGGCAGTGACCGGTCAGCGCGAGTCGTACATGATTTTCAAGACTTTCTATGGACACGTGCCCAGCGCGCTGCGTCCACGCAAAGTTGTGCTGGCGCTGCACGGCAGTCCGGGCAGTCACAACGATTTCAAGTACCTTGTCGAACCAGTCAAAGCTCTGGGACTTGAGTTGGTGGCTCCCGACTTTCCAGGCCATGGCTTCACTCCCGATCGTACGTACGTAGCGTTGCTTTAGGTGGTTCGTAGCGCAGACGCGTTTTGCCCGCGGAGCTCTGCACAGGTGGTACGGTTGCAACAGAAACAGCGCTCTAACAGCATTCTCAAGTCGGTAGCTGAGGACAGACAGATCAATAATTAATGCTTCCGTGCGTGGTGAATTAATTGGCAATAAAAAACGACATTAGTCCCCGGCCACCATGCAGGATGTGGCAGAAAGAAATGGAAATAGACTGAGAGAGCCCTCTGGCTCGCAGATAAGATGCTGCTTGCTTGCTGGCTGTGTCTGGGGCTTTTGGCTTCTAGACACGCTTGAATGAGCCAAAGTTATTAGCATAACTGCAGTAGTGCAATGTGCATTAGGCTAGGAATCATACGTTTTATATGGGATTTATGTCTACAGCTTGTGTTTCACACCATCTTCGTGTAGAGGCTATTGATTAACGACGTTCAGAGAGGGAAGGTGGGAATGGTTGGAAAAGACAGGGGTGGGGTTGGCAACAGACATGGGCAAAGGGGGGGCTGAGGGGGGTTGGGTTGGCCCCCCTCAGGCTTTGACCTACCCCCCTCAGCCGGCCGCTACCCCCGTCAGGAATTTTTTGGAAGAATTTTGTATAGAAAATTATGATAAAAATAAGCCTGGATTAGGTGTAAATGAGCTCAGAATAGCTTATTTTAACTTATTTTAATGAAAAATAAGCCAAAAAACCTTGATTTTAGCCAAAAATCGGACTTTTTGGCTTACCACCCCCTCAGCCCCCCTCAGAAATTGGAAATTCTACCCCCCCTCAGCCGAAATGCTAGCCCATGTCTGGTTGGCACCGACAAGTTAACGTCCAACTTCGACGTTTTTCGGTGTCAAGTTGTCTTTATGAGGCGCCATAGCAAGGCTCTACGCAGTTTGTGCTGCCAAAGCGGTCGTTCACTGCTCAATGTTTTCTGTTTCCATCCGTCTGTTGTATAAACAATTTCGTAATAAGTTTTCTCTTGGCTCTCAGCCAAAATCCTCGTAGTTTTTGCGTTAGAAAACGAATTTTCAATTTTTGAACGTCGTAGTTTATGGCGGGCTGCTAATGGGGCAAAATTCAAGCGGATTGAAATGGACTTTTTAGTGATATTCTTTGACCACGCAGTACCAAGTCGAACAGGATTTCTGGCGGGTTTCTTGGAAGAGATGTCACTGAGATCAGTGGACGTGCTGATGTGTCACTCTGCCTCTGCATTTACTGCGCTCGACCTGCTCACTACCTACCCTGTCAGCTGCAGATCTCTGATTCTCTGCAATCCAATGGGTCTGCGACCCCACAGAGCAGTCAGACCGTTCGCATTCATCACAGCTAGCACAAAACTCTATGACAACCTCCTCCTTAGGTGGTTGGTGAAGCGTGTGGCCAGATTTGGTATGTATCTACTACATATGGACTTTTCTATTTAGATTTTGTGAAACCTTTACATTCTGGAATAGATTAAGGCTACTGTACATATAAGCTTGAATGAATGCAAGGACTGCATCTCTCATGATCGTACGTACAGTACTTGGCAGGCAAAAGGCTCATGCACCGGCGTGCGTACCCGGGACTTTGAAAAGTGGAGGGATGTGTAAAATTTTGAACGAACCTAATTGGGCGGAAAATTTTGAAAAATTAGCAAAAAGAAATTCAGGAAAGTCGTTAAAGGGATTTTGAGTGCGACGTTTATTTTCGAAGTGCATTGTCGTCCATAATCTTTTCTATTCTAAGCTCCACTTCATACTGTACATAGGCCGCAAAAATCCTGAGTTGGACCTGGAGTTCGTCTCGGGGGGAGGGGTCACAAATATGTCCAAAATCGCCTATTCTGCTTGAAAAAGCAAAAAAATTTTCGGGAGGCCTATACCTTCAGCCAATAATTCTCCCACCATACTCCTGCCCGAGTAGAGACCTGCGCGGGCCGGGCCGGGCCGCCCGGCGGGGATTTTTAGCCGGGCCGGGCCGCAAAAATTGTGTTTTCAAGCCGGGCCGGGCCGGGCCGGTGTTTACTTGATTAAAGAAATTTGACCATTCTCATCAATGTACAGTACATACATACAATCAGCGCCCAGGTGTTTTACTGAAGAAAGGCGCCATGGATACTTCATTACGATTTCATTACACTTATCTGTTTGCGCTAGGGCGTCATTTTGTTTCTTTCGGTAAAAAGCTAAGTACGGCTACAGAAAGGATACTTTCAAAGTAAACAATTTGACTTTGACGACCAATTTAAGTGTGACTGGTCCTGTTTAAAATAAGCCTGGTCCTGTTTAAAACATGCACTGGCACTTCTTGTATTTCTCTCTGTTGTTAGTTACAGGCTGTCAGTTATCGCCGGTGGTTTAAGAAATATTTTATCAGATTCTCCATATAGTTTTGCACAGAACAAACCTTCACCAACTTATACTCTAAAATATAAGGGCTAAAACGGCATTTCTGATTTTCAACTCACTTCCGAACAGTGACATGGATTTTCATAAACATTAAACAAACGTTTTCGTTATTTAGCCTCTTCAACTGTTTTTCCTTACCATAAAACTTTCGTTTTTACTTTGCAATTGCTAAAAATAGCGATATTCAGCGTTTTTGAGCCATTCTAAATTTGCCGGGCCGGGCCGGGCTACCCGGCACGATATGTCAGCCGGGCCGGGCCGGGCCGGGCTGGAAATTTGAAAATCCGGGCCGGGCCGGGCCGCCAAAAAGGCGGCCCGCGCAGGTCTCTATGCCCGAGTACGCTAATGGGCCGGATCATGGCTTCTTTACCAAACAGTTTATAGGTTGTATGTAGGCTTACTATTGTAACTTACGTTGATTATTCTTTGCCCTATTATGGCATATACAGCAGTAGAGGTACTGAACTAAAATAATACGCCATCGTTTAGCGGCAGAACCAAAAGTTTGTTTTTAAGGTATAACAAAAGTACTGGGCCTGAAAATAGAAGGTGATCAACCTGAAGCCAACGTTTCTGGAGTGATTCTGAAGTCGGTGGGAATGTGGGATTTCCCTCTGATAAGGACCCAGCACGAGTCGCTGAAGACAAAACCCGATTTTCCGGTCTTCCTTGTTTACGGTGGAAAAGACCCTCTGGTCGAGCAGAAGATTTACGAAGAACTAGCGACAGCACTAGGAGTGGTGCCGGAAAGGCACTTTCAAATTGAAAACGACCACCAGGAGTGTGAGATTCTAGAGAAAATTCGAGAGCATCACTCCAAACTGGGTAGCTCAAAGTTTGCCATCTGCTTCCAAAATCATAAACATCATCTGCAGAAAACGAAAGCACTGTTTTTAGCCGATTTGTGTCAGGTTGCTCAATCTATGACTTCCAAAAGTGATTCTTAGAGTTTTTATAGAGCGTTTATAATAAATTGTTTGACACTACTATGCAGTCAGCCCATACATGTAACAGGTCATCCGCCGATGGGGGGAGGGGGGTTGGGGGGTCTGGCGCCGGCCGGGGGGGGGTCTGAGCCAAAATTTTGGGGGAGGGGGTGGGCACTAAAAAACGCTCAAAAATCGAAAAAAATCGCAATTTTTTGGCTAAAAATTGCCAAAAATCGCTAATTTGGGCTGAAATACAGCTAAAAAGTGCTGTTTTGCAGGCGATTTTGGCAATTTTTGTGTGAAATTGTAAAAAATTGCAAAAATTTGCTCGAAAATTTACTTGCCAGAAAAATCGGAGGGGGGCGGTGAAATCGTCTGGGGGGTCCCCATCCGGCCGGGGGGGGTCTGGCCTAAGTCCGGTGGGGGGGGGGGGGCAGACCCCCCATTACATGTATGAGTCAGCCACTAATACAAGTATTCTATGTTAGAGATGTGTACGGGCACCAATTTTTCCGGCCCGGTGGGAAGTACCAACTTGCGCACAAAGTAGTGCTGTTGCTAAGTAAATTATAATTATATTTTTTAGAAATTTGCTGGTACAAGTAAATTATTTGGTAACTAAATTATAATTTTAATTATATTAAAAATGAATCTTTGCCTTTAAGTAAATTATAAGTATAATCTTAATTATATATTTTTGAAATTTGCCAATACAAGTAAACTGTAAAAATTAAATTATATTTAAAATAGATTTACTTAGCAACAGTACAAAGTAGTAGTGTAAGTGATGTCAGGTGTTTTTCAGAATGCAGTGAACATATTATGCATTCCTCATTCACAAATTTGAGTTTGGTAGGCGTTGGTCAGTGTAGTACGTCGGTTCCAGCTTAGGCTTTGTTTAGGTTCTATGTAGAGTTAAGCTAGCTGATTCCAACTCAGACTCACGCTCAGGTTTATTGTGGAACGTCACGTAGGTTACAACTTTAGGCTTGTTCAGGTAGGATTAAGTTCAGACTGTATGCAGATTTGGGCTAGTAGGTTCTAGCTATACTAAGTTCAAGCTCAGACTCAGTACCTACTTCCTGTTTAGGCGGCTGAAGCTTAGGCTTAGAATCAGGCTCAGACTTTAAAGGCTAGTGGCTATTAAGTTCCAGCTTACTCTTAGATTAAAAAGGTTCAAGTATAGATGGTATAGATAGATGTTAGCTCACGCTCAAGTTGTGGTAGATATTTTTGCGCAAATTTGTTGGGCGTAAGTTGCTATGTGCACTAATGGTTTGCGCAAATTTCGGTGCCCGCGATCCGTGTGCGCAAATTGGTTGTGCGAAGTTGGATTGTATAGTCCCCGCCTGTCGGACCGCTGAGGTGAGGCATAGGCATGTCCGGCCCGGCCCACGGTGCACATCTCTACGGTACATGACAACAGTGAATGGTGAATAGAACTTGAAGCGGAACCATAGCGGCACCGCAGATTTTCGAAGGTGCAAGTGTCACATAGTCGAGTCAGATATTTACGAAATGAAATTGATAGAGCACAGCAGCGCGAATATTGCCCGATATCGTGACATGATCATTTTTATCATGTCAAATACTTTTTTGAACTGCCGCCGGAACGTTGCTTGAAACTAATTGGTTGATTGGCGAGCAAGTAACAGGACTGTTTGTTTTCCGCAAAAACTCAAGCCAGTTTTTTTTCAAAGTTCTACCAGATGATAAAAAAATTAACAGCAGCTTTTTATTGCAGAATTCAAGGAAATAGCGTGAATTCTATTTACAAACTGCACTAATTTCATGTTTTAGAGTATAGTAATTTGATTTTAAAACGGCAGAAATAAAAGTTGCCTGAAAATGGTACCGGTATTTTTTTTTGGCAAAAACAGCTACCAAATGGCTGGAAACCTTCCATTAACGTAAATTCAAAGGCATTTATTCAATTGTTGTGCCTATATCCTTTGAAAACTATTCGCGCGTAAATATCCATCAATTATCCGCCAGGCGGATAATTGAGAAGGCCCGTTCGCCCCACCCGCCGTTAAACCCAACTTTTAGCATCGGGCTTAGGTTCAGGGTTAGGCGAATTTTTAGAAGAAATATCCTCCATGCGGCAGATAATTGGAGGATATGTATACGCGTCAGTTTGAAAACTTGCTTGAGATATTTTCGGCATTTTCGTTTTTTTGGAGGAAAACCAGTTTTTTCCCGAAAAAAAAACTAAAAAGTGGAGGAAAACCCGCCCTGGTATGTACGTAGGTAAATCAGACCTTAAACAGAGTAGGGTATTGTTATTGACTGTAAACTGCTAAAAACTTTGACTGTACAACAATCTGTCACAAAATAGCAAGAGTAAAACCGATGGTCATGCATAGGCAGGAATGAATCACAGTTTTAGCTACCACTGTCGGCAGTTGCAGATGTGGGAATCGTCTTAAAACCGTAGTTACACGAGCTGGGGAACAGGTGCCAGTAGCTAAGTGCCACAATGACGAAAAGCAAATTGAAGGCCACGTAAAGTCCGATATCTTGGGCGTACATCTCTGGCTGCGCGGCGCGTTCAATAGCTGGAAAGAGCAAGAATAGAGTGGTAACGAAAGCGCTAAAATCTAATCTTCCAGCGGAAATTGGAGATTAAGGACACTTTTGCCTCTGGGACCGTCACCATTGTCTTATCTCCGACTATCACGGCTGACCGGCTTCGATTTTAAGCACGCGTCTAATTGCAACAGACAGTTCGGTATAAAAAAGGTGCGTCAATGAATTTCTGACAAATACCCGTGCCGCCTTAACAAACTTACATCGAAAGATTGGCGGTAGCAAAGCCACCGAAAGTCATTGGCGGGCGGCGCGGCCGGCCAAACCGCAGTGGAGTTAAATTTTTAACACTGAGAGACACTGCAGACGACCGGCGCGCAGCTAGGTAGCCATGGAAATGTTAAAGCTACTTGAGCTACCTGCCGAGCTATTGTTTGCTCGCCGCCGACCGACGACCGCCCGTGGAAACTCGACTCGTTCAGTTCTATTATAGACTGCTCGCTGTTGATTAAGCCATCGGCCACATATAGCAGTAACTGCCAGTTTATTGGCACTTTGGTCTAACCGCTCACTCACTGATCTGCCTGTCGGCCTCACGCACTCCGATTAAAGCCGCTTTATCTCGGAAGCACTTTTGAAGCACAAATCAGAAATCAAAGCACCACAAACCCGAAACGCGTAAATAGACACAGTACAGTACGTATGGTAGTCACGGCTAGCTAGTTATGGTTGTATTTGCAAGCATTGCAAACGGAGATTAGAAATCATGTTTAGTCATCACATGATTACAATGTATTTGTGAAAATCTGTACGTACAGTACGTATAAGTCAGATATTTTTCGCCCATATACTATGATTGACCACCTAGCTAGAAAGAAAGTTGACTGATTGATGTATCATTTGATAGTATAAAACCGGTACTGTCAAAACAGTTGCTGTTATGGAAATTATACAGTGCACTCGAACAAATACTAACCATTTCTGATTTCCAAATGGCGTAACCGATTAACTTGAAACACGGAGGATAGAATACAAAGTCTACAAATTTCAGCTTTGTAGCTTTGTTTTTGGCTGTTTACGGTTTATAAAAACAAAAATCAATTTTTTGTTTTCCATACAGTAAACAGCAGAAAAACAAAGCTACAGAGCTGAAATACGGAGACAGTTTGAAGTTAATCGATCCAGTTATTCTGTTCTGAAAGAATGCACTTTTCTGGTAACGTTGCTAGTGCCAGACCAGAACAATCATAACAATATCATGATTGCCTTGCCTTTCCGTTTCTGCCACAAAAACTAGCCGTGCGGACAAGTAAAATCAACTAGAACTCATCGCTGGACTCTTGACGGTGATTGGAGTTGGCTCTGTCCAGTTCCAGCAGCTGAGCAGTGGAAACGGGCCGGTAGCCAGCATTGCGGGGCATTCGGGGATCTCCCTGACGAGTCATCACACAAACAGCCAAGTAACACAGTAAAGCCACTGCCGGCAGACCGATGGCCAGCACAATCACCACCACAACAGTCTTGTTAGTGCCCGACAACAACTTCCGCTTTGCTAAGACAGCCTCAATTCTACTCAAGCTTCCGTTCGAGGGTACTGGATTGAGACCCAGAATGTGCACCATCAGAGGGAAAAGGTCTATATTCGCCACCGTTTGGTCATCTATCACTAGCCGCTTCTGGAAGGCCGGTCCGTGCAGGATCAAGTTAGAGCGCATTTGGTCGACTTCGGGCAAAAAGCCGTGGTCCGACAAGATTTTGGTGCCGTTTAGGTTCCGTCTCACACTCACTTTGTAGGGCGACTTTTTGACAACGACTATGTCACCGATTCGTTTATTTTTGGCGTAGTGGTACTTGTCGGGAAAATCTTTCTTCCAATATACGTGGAATGGCAAATTAGAGTGATTGAGCTTGTTGTAGATATCCGTCATATTAACCTTGTCGGAGGCAGGGAAAAAAGTGAAATCACTCTGAATCAGTTGAGTCAAGTTAACAAAGTCTTCGATGACGCCCCAGTCGTAGTCATGCTCAGGCCATTTGACCTGAATATGCCCGTGGTCCGAAGTGAAGATAACGTTTGTTTTATCCCACAGCTTCAATCGCGTAAACTCGTCTCGCATGTACCCAACCAACGCATCCAATTCGGTCAAGTTTCCGCGAAACTCCCGCGAAAACTCGCCGTAGTCGTGCAACGCCTCATCGGGCTGACCAACGTAAAGCATAGCCATATTGATCGGTCGTTTTTCGTTGGTGAACCATTTCAGTAAAGCGTCAACGTCCTTCTTCCAGGTGGTGAGGTTGCCAAATATTTTCCAGCTTCTAAACAAGAGTAGCTTTCAAAATAAATACCTTGATGGTTTTTGTCCTACTCGTATCGATAGGGAGAGATGCCTCTGAGTTGAATGTCGGCGGCAGGCCAGTACATGCTACCTGAGTGACGAGTGTCGGCTGCAAGTTGGTTGGCCAACCAAACGGTGGTGGCTTCTTGCGGGTACCACTTGGACAGCTTTGAGTTGTTTGCGCTAAATGAAGGCATTCTGGTCTAAACTGGGGTGGGGCTGCCTGCCAACTAAATAGGCCTATTTTTGTACTTTTGTGTCTGCTGTTCTAAAAGGTTAAAGGTCAATACCGCGTCTCATTGCCGGAGAACTTCCAGTAGTCATAGAAATCTTTAATATCAGGATCATAGAACTCATTGCCAATTATGCCGTGGCTTTCCTCGTACAACCCAGAGATGATACTGTAGTGGTTAGGCATGGTCACCGTAGTGCACTGGGGTATAATTCCCTTCGAGAAACGGACTCCCTCCTCCGCCACTCTCCACAGATTGGGCATACTCGTCTTGTTTACAATATCATACCGCAGGCCATCCAGAGAAACCAACAAAAGCAGTGGGTGTTCGCTAATTTGTACGGATTGGTGCGTCTGCCATAATAGCAATAAACACAGTCTTAACAGACGGACAACAGCCATGGCTGAGGCCGATTGGAAACACAAACCAGTCTGCAGTTTTCTTATCTGCTTTCCTAAAAATTAAACATGATATAGTCTTGTTTACGACATAGATGACCTACTTGAGCAACACTTCCGGTTAACCCAAAGATCTGTTAACTCTTGACGTTTAGGTGCGAATGATTTCAGCAAAATTGGCCCAGAGTTTCAATTAGAAACGGCAGTAAAGGCTTTGGAAAGCACCTAGTAGTAAGAACAGCTACAGAAAATGCTACAACACAAACACGATGGGTAGAAATAGGCTTCCGTGGAACAAGCCAGTGCTGCAACAGATTTAGTGAAATTTATTCTTAAAAATTTATCCAAACGCACGCTCACCCGTACATTACGTCTAAAGGCTGTCACTGTTATTCAATCTGGAATATCGACTGCGCGACCGGTTGCTATTAGCCTCTTTTTCAGCATCGCAAGTGCACAGCGTAGACGACAGATAAACGAGCAACAGTACAACCGGCAAAACAACAGCACACGCAATGACTGCCACGAACAAGCATTGGTTGCTTTCAAACAGCACAGCCCGAGAGCCAGGTTTTAGGACGATTTTCACTCGTTCGAACGAACCATTATGGCTTTTAGGAGTGAGCTGCAAAATGGCACAGAATAGAGAGTACAAATCGATGTTCTCCACATGACTGCTGTCCAGCAGAAGATTTTCTTTCAGTGCCGGCCCCGCCGCAGCCACAAACGCACGCAGTTCTGGGAAATCTGGCAAGAAGTCATGAGAGGAAAATAGCTGTTTTGCTTGCTCATCCATATAGACATTGTGAGAGACTTTCTTGGTTAGAATTATCGGTCCTACTCTCGGATTATTGGCAAAGTGGTATTTATGGTTGGGGAAGTCCGTTTTCCAGTACACCTTAATTGGTAATTGCCCGGACTGGGAAGCTGATTTTAGAATATCGTAGGTATCATTCAGTTTTGTGTTGGGCGAGGCAGGGTGCAAACTAAACGCCGATACTATGACTTTGTGTTTGTCTATGTAGTCAAAGACACGCCAGGATTGCGAACTGGAAGGCTGTTTGAGGTCGGCATGACCATGATCGGCCAAAAAGACAATGTTCATCTGACTGATGAGACCCGTCTGTTGTAGTCTTTGCAAGACATAGTTCACAAATACATCCAACTGCTTTAGACAGTCGATCGTTTTGGCCGATTTGCTGCCACTGAAATGAAGAGTGTGGTCTGGGTAGGGCACATGCAACAGTCCAAGATTGGCAGGTCTGCTGGAGTCTAAGAAATAGGATAGCAACAGATCGAAGTCTTCTTTCCAGTCTTTTAGCGAAGTTAGAATACCGGCGTCACCAGGCACTTGGGTTCTAAAAATAGTTAGTTTAAGATAGAGATGTGCACGGGCACCTTTTTTCCGGCCCGGCCCGGCCCGGCGGGCCGATCAGGTGAGGCATGCCCGGCCCGCCATGCCCGGCGGGCATCAAAATCTGGCCCGGCCCGGCCCGGGGGGCCTGAAAATGGTGCCCGGCCCGGCCTGGCCCGCCCAAAATCCGGCCCGGCCCTGTCCGGCCCGTTAATTTTGCTTTGTCTTACTAAATTTTCGGAAATTTCGTATGAATTTTCAGATTAAAAGCTAAATTTCTGTTAAGCTTTGGAAATGGGCATTTTAAAAGAGCGAATTTTAAATTTATGCCTTCTTTTAATTAGAGTGCGAACTGGTATTGGGTTGTTTTCCAGGAATTGATATTGGGGTTTTTTGTTGGGGTATATATTGTTTATTGGGGTCATTGATGTCATGTCATACACAATGTACATTACATATCCAGGGCAGTGGTTGACACCCTTTTTAAAGCCAGACGCAGAAGCTCAACCCTATAAATCAAAGTGTGCACTTGAATCTAAGCTTGAGCTCCAAATTGAGGCTTAAAATTAAGTTCGTCGGCAGGTGGGGTAAAGGCTTGTGTACGAACGGCACCAAGGCTGAAATTACTGTTAAAATAATTCTGCATATGGTGAATTCATTTGGGGTAATGCTAAGCTAATCAAGGTGTTCTTTTTTGTATTCTGGTGTTCTTTATATATGCCCGACGGGCATCAAAATCGGGCCCGGCCCGGCCCGGGGGGCCTGAAAATGGTGCCCGGCCCGGCCCGGCCCATCTAAAATCGTTGACGGGCATGCCCGGCCCGTGCACATCTCTAGTTTAAGAGTCCGTCCGCACCACGGTTTGCATGGAGAATTTAGTGTGCAGGAAAGAGCAAGTAGTTTGAAAACTGTCAACACTAATGAAAAGCTGACCTAAAATGTGCTGGTAGTTGACCGTTGATTTTTGCATCGCCCACAGGCCAATTCACTTGTGCTGAATGGCGAGAACTTGCGGCATTCTGATTGGTCAACCAAATCGGTTCTGCTTGGTACCAAAACGCTTCTTTCGATCTGAAAACATCTGTTAACGTTAAAGTAAACTATTCGATTAATTGACAATGCAACTACTACAGTACAGGGTCCGTCAAAAAACCCAACCCAGCTGATTTTTCGCTGTAGCAACCGTGAATCTCAACCGATTTGAGACAACTTGACCCAGGACGAGACAATTTTGAAAAATTAGCCTTTAAGAAACTATTTATGAGTGTTAAATTAGCAGAAATTTAACAATTTTTACCTAAATAATTCGTAATTCAGTCGTGTTTCTTATTTTCTCCGAATCATTTTCCAAACTCAACCGGAAAAGGGTGTTGAGATTTACTCACTTAGTTTATATTTACGGTTGCTACAGCAAAAAATCTGCTGGCTTGTTTGTAATCCCTCTTGTTCATTGCCAAAAGCTCTGTTATGAGTTTTAGATCAAACATCTCAAGAACTATGCAGAGTATCTCAATATAAATTTTAGCAGTCTTTCAAGAAGTACTGTAGGGATGGGCAAAGAAATATCGATTTTTCCAGTGTTTAGTTTTTTCTAGATGATTATCACGCAGCCGTGTAGACAATTTTAAGAGAAGTTCAACAAAACAAACCGCACTCAAAAATGTTTAGATCTTAGGTCCGGTTTTATTAGGGAGCGATGTGCAGATCGGCTCATCAGCTTTGTCGGCTTCGTTTGGACTAGGTTTTATTCATACATTCAAAAGCAGGGCTTAACTTTTAGGGGTCCCTCCACTATATATTAATTAATCACTTTCTTGCTTAGGCTTGGGCTTAGGAGTCAACTGAATACGGTAGATAAAATTGAAATTTTTGTTAGGGACCCCTAAAAGTCAGTTTTGCCAAAAGCAGTATGTCAACTGAAAGTGCGTTTTCAAAATCACCGGAACGTTTGCGGCTGAGAGCTTGTTTATAACTTGAGACTTACTTAAGAGCATGAGGCTCAGCTGCCAAAAAAATCGATAAAATCGACGATTGCGTAAAGTGTTGGACCCTCGCGAGTAATTGACTGTGTAAACGCATTATTTGGGCGATTAAGGAAAGTAAGGTATTGTTAGATTCGGCAAAAGCCAGCGCATTCAACCAGCACAATAATTTGGATTTAAGTGTAGATGGCAGCTGTAACAGTTGCGAAACGCCGTTATTTCGAGTTTCTGCTTTGCGCTAGCACTGGCTGCAAGCTAGACAGGGCAATTGGTGTCATATGAAAGCCAGCGAAAAATGTTATCTAGTGAGGTGGCGTGCTCTTGATAATTCGGCTTGGTTTGCTTTCAGTGGAACAAAATGTGCGAGGGTGTCGGCCGTCGTGTGGATTAGCATAGGGAAAATTTGGAAAAAAAGTTGTTGCTATGCGCTGGCTCAGGAACGAATCAATATTGCTGGAAGAAATCATACCTGAAATTTTCATTTCTGAACTGTGCTTGCTGAAACAACAAGCCGTTTTCGAGTTATTCCATTTAAAAAAAAATAAAAATTTCATCTCGCCATAAAACAATTTTAAAGTCATATTTTTTTAAATTCACATTTACAAAGCAAGAACAAAGCATAAACTTATTAATAAAAGCAAAAAACCGCAACCGAATCGGTTAGAAATCACGCCAGAATTTTTACAATGAAAAAACCGAGAACACGCACGCGCTTCATAAGGCATTTTCGATTCCGCAACACGGGCTTCTTTGCACATACCTACAATAAGTTATTTATCTTTCATTTAAAAAAGATTTACGGTCAATCATACATGTAACAGGGGGTCTGGGGGGTCTGCCCCCCACCCGACTTAGGCCAGACCCCCCCCCGAGACGATTTCGCCGACCCCCCCCCTCCGATTTTTCTGGCAAGTAAATTTTTGAGTAATTTTTTGCATTTTTTTAGAATTTCAGACACAAAAATTGCCAAAATCGCCTGCAAAACAGCACTTTTTAGCTGTATTTCAGCCCAAATTAGCGATTTTTAGCCCAAAAATTGCGAATTTTTCGATTTTTGAGCGTTTTTTAGTGCCCTACCCCCCTGCCAAAATTTTGGCTCAGACCCCCCCGGCCGGCGCCAGACCCCCCCCAACCCCCCCTCCCCCATCGGCGGATGACCTGTTACATGTATGCGGTCAATACAGCAAAAAAGTTTGCTGAGTTGTTTTTTACGCTCCCTGTATCACGTTCCACGTACCTATTATACCGAGTAGCATTGTGATCATCCCAGATAGCCCAATAATCTCCAATTACAGGGTCAAAGAACTCATTACCGACGATGCCATGCGATTCAACATGGAGCCCGGTAACCAGACTCATATGATTGGGCGCTGTGACAGTTAGATACTGAGAACGAACTCCCGTCTCAAAACAGACCCCTCTCCTGGCAAATTCACTCAGATTCGGCATCCACTCCTCTCGCACCCACTCGTAACTCAATCCGTCCAGCGAAATTATCAACAGCATTGGATGACTGCTCCTTCCGCATGACCGACAAACGAAACAAACTAGAAAGACGAATAGCGCGCGACAATCATCATGATAAACCATATTTCTTTTACATTATTCAAGTACTACTGACTTTTTGTTATTTTATTGTTTTTCCTTTTCTCTGTATTTCTACCGTACTACGCAGCCGCAACGGGACCAAGTTTCCTGATCAGGCCCAAATTTGGCGCCAGCGTTTCGCGCACTCACTAGTGTGGCGTCGAATGGCTGCTTAACGAAATTCAGCGATCACTTTTACGCTGTGGTATCTGTTGATTGAATAATTTGCGTAAATTGTTTTGCCGAAGTTGATAGACACGGCGATAAATCACAAGCTGATGCACAAACAGAACTGCCATCGCCTCCGTGACAAAGATATATGAGTCGGCCAGAAAATTGGAGGAGTCACGTCAGGAAATAATTGCGCATCGATGCAAAACGACTGCCCAGATTGACGGTCTGTGTGGACAGCTTCAGAGATCTGCGCCATGCTCACACAACACATCTCTGCATTCGTAAGTTTCTACTCTTACTTTCGACATATCCTACATGACAGCAGTGTCGTTCTATGTATACGTGTGATGCTGAAGACAAAAAAGTTTTTGACAAGTTCGCTTTTTCATACTATGTATGTCCATGTCTTTCGTCTTGCTTTGTCGCTAATCAAAAAGGCAAACTTTGTACCAACTTATCACGCTTTATCCGTGGTATTAATGAAACTAACTGTTGCAGTTAATCGTGGTGGTTCTGTTGTCAGCTGGGGTCATGCCATTTAGTATGGAGCGGTTTCTAGAACGTCGACCGAAAGCTGGCGAGGCCACTAAACGAGGTGCTCGCTGTCCGAGAGGCTTTTGCAGAAAAGCTATGCAAAGCGGCGATCTAGTCTGTGTCCCATGTTACAAATTTTGGAAGCGGTCCTTTAGTTGAAAGCTTATGTGCAACTATCGTTTCACTATATGCAATAGATAATTAAAAGTAAACTTATCGGACCGATTGCATTATGTAATAAATTCTAGAATCAGGTGAACTGTGCGCAGTACGCAATCTGAGGTGCAAAAACTATCTATTAAACGAAGAGCTGTCAGAGAGTGTCAAGAACAGGCTTAGCGGTTAATTGGCTTCATTGTGCGGCTGAGCAGGTGCTGAGCCAAGTATTAGTCAATTTCGAACGCCTAAATTCACACGTCAATTTTTCATGCCCTCAGCACACCCGCCGGTTCATCTGCATCCGTCTCACACGCTCCGTTCGGTCCGTGTTCGTTGGTTGATTAGCGCTCGAGCCGAATTCACAGAATGATCGCTTCTAAGGTAATGTTAGTCTTCTTAGGAGTTCAGCTGCCGCTACGCTTTGCAGTCGAAGCCATAATAAAGGCACTATGCGTACTGTACGTATGTATGCACACACATTCTACGTTTTCCTTCATAACTCACTACGTACTTGCTAAAACGCCAATCTGACTCAATTAAGCACAATTCTGAATCGATTTATTAGTGTCCGAATTCATTTTGATGAAAAATTTGCATAATTAGTAGGATGTAGGCAATCAAGCGTGGCCTTGAGATGGTCCTGTCACTAAACCATCATGACATGGGAGCTAACGGATTGCGAATATCGCACTCGAATTAAAGGCAAACGAAATCGTTTTCTTCGAGTTTCTCGTTTTGTCTATTTATGGACTTAGGCATTTCTTCGTCTGAACGCTTCAAATTACCTTGTTGTGAAACGACTTCTTTAATAGCACCAGTTTTTTAATTTTTTTATTTGGACGATGCTAATTTCAGCTATTTTTAAATCGTAAATGAACCATTGGACCGAAGCATTGACCTGAAGCTCGATGTGAATAGGTGCATAAAACCAAGAATGCAAGAACCGACCGAGTGTCGATGCCATGCATCGTAATTACCGGAAGGTTCGGGACCCCTCCGGTAATTGCGCTTATTGCAGCGCATCCTGATTTTTGAGTGGGATATTCAATCTGCCTTTGGGAATATAGCTGCCCCCGTTGATTCCTTAAGTCTACGGCAACATGATAAAGGGAAAGAAAGGTAAAGAAGCTGGAATATGCAAGCATGTGGCATGTGTACGTGGCCAAGCTCGTGTGTTGCGTTCAAAATGGAAAGTTTCACAAATGCAAAAGTGCATTTCACAGATACCTTGCAATCTTGCCTTGCTATTGGACACCTTTTTTAGTTATCGTGATAATTGAAGATCTTAGACGAAATATGAAATGAATTGCCCTTATAGAAGATCACTACAAATTTTGTTAACGTCATGCTTGCTAAGAAATCAGCTTGCGCAGCAATAAAGCGCATGCCCAATTACCGGAGGGGTCGCGAATTTCCCAACCCCTCCGGTAATTATGGTGCAGCGCATCGACACTCGGCCGGCCGCTGAGTGGCACATTCTTACTGTTCTTTTATACATTCTTGATAAAACCAAACCGACCAAGATACTGACCAAATGATGTGCATGCATGTTTAGAGTTTTGTGCTGGTATCTCTGCTGCTGGTGGTCAACCAGACCAAAGGCTACTCGTTCGACCGTTTCTTCAACCGTTTCCACTCCGAACACGCCGCCCAACCGCCGAAACCGGTCGAGGTGGCAGAGCCGTGTGGCCCCAACTTCTGTCAGTCTAACTCGGGTGACTGCGTGCCCTGCGTGCAGGTGCTGCGACACAACTTCTTTAGCTGACCACACCCTCCATCCCTTCTTGGTGACTGTAGTTTTTGTGTGCTTCGGCTGAATAAATGGTACATTCTGGCTACTAATAGACTTTTGTTTTGCGCCATCGTTTATCGCACCGGTGCGGAGCGGCAAAGACCGACAGCGCGTTGTCGCTAAGATTTGTAAAGCAAGAGCAAATAATAAAAATGGCGACTACTAAACTTCGCAACATCGCAACCAGTCGCAACTTCGCAACCAGTCGCACCCGTTCGCATCCGCCGGGCGCCAACTCTAGAACGTCGATGCGAAGATTCATTTGATGATGAAATTGCGCAAATGAATCAGAAATCAGATTACGTTACGAAACAGCATTAAGAAACAGCAATGTTCTAGTAGAGGGGACACTGTTTGATAGACACTGAGGGGCGGAGCGGACGAAGGACATGGACATTAAATGAAAATCTATTCAATGCTACAGAAAGCCAGGAGGAAGACTTGCAGTGTTTTAACCATAACATTTTGGTAAAAATAGTAACAATCAACTGAAACTGAATAATTTTTGGGCTGCAAATTGCGCTTTTAGGCAAAAATACAATTTTGGTGCGACAATTAGGCGTTCTGTTTTTTTACAAAAAATAACAATTTTTGGATCGGCAACACTGTTACCAGTCTGCCACCGATCAAACATGCAGTACGACCACAATTACCGCAACAAAAATCTTTGGATTGTGATTGTGCACATAGAAACACTTTCTCTATTCTTGATACGATGCGATCGTAAACCGTAGGCGAATGCGAAGACGACTTTTGTCTTGAATTCAATGGGATGCTCGTGGTCGTGAGACGCGACCATCAGCGAATAACATGGGCTGAGTTGTATCTACTGTAAGTCGGAAATTGGTCACTCAGTTACGTACGTAGTTGCTTTTAACAATTTACGCAAAGGCCCGAGGATTGGGAGCCTCGTTGCAGAGGATTTTTCTATTAATTACGGGATCATCACCAACTCTTACGCGCAGCTAGATCGCGCCCGTTACCAGTTTTAGTTTTGTGAAACAGGGCCTCTGGTCCTGGTGGTATGTACCCTATAATACTGATGCGTATCTAATCTAGGGGTTCTTCTAGTTTTGGGAAAACAGGGTGCATAGCCTTGGCGTTCTTAAAAGGCTTACTACACTTGTTTATTCAAAAAGCAAAACAAATTTTATAGTAGATATTGTACTAGTGTTTGTACCTTCGACTGCAGCAATGCAAAGCTGGTGTCAAGTGTCGTTTGCTTAAACTGTGGTGGTGGAGAAACAGGCTGCCCTTGTTGTTGATGTGACCGCCTCATCTTTCATTGAATGCAAAGACACAAAGAGTAAAGTAGGCATCCTTTACATCACGTCATAGCAGCCCTTCCAGCAAGAACAGGCACAGGAAAAACAAAAAAGAAGTCGGAAGATATTTTCTTGCTCCTTCTGTTTTCTTCGCATCGATGTTCTAGAGTTGGCGCCCGGCGGAAGCGAACGGGTGCGACTGGTTGCGAAGTTGCGACTGGTTGCGATGTTGCGAAGTTTAGTAGTCGCCAATAAAAATACGAGAAAAAGAAGAACTAAGAAGACGAATTTGTGTTCTTTTGGAAGGAGAACTATCATGTCCTCAGCAGATGACAGCACGTCGACAGGTTGGTTGTTGCTTTTCTTTTTATTAGATAGAATAGCGTTCTTGCTTGACGTTCAAGCTCAACTAAAATGTTTTTGAGCAGTTTTTGATTGATTTAGTTCTGTGATGTGTATACTGACTGTTCTTAGGTTTAGGGGGCCAGCGAACCCCGTCTAATGTACGTCGACGGACGGCGCGTCGAATTGTGGAGTCGCCGGAGGAGGAGGGCGCTGGTGAGGAGGCGGTTGTGGAGGAAGAGGAACTGTTTGGAGACGACCAGCCGGAACAAGCTCCGTTCGAAGACGAGGAAGAGGGAGAAGCGCTATTTGGGGACAATCTAGAACAGTAATCATGCTAATTTTTTTGCTTTTATCACAACCCTTTAAAAGGCACCTATAGCTAAGCTTTCATTTTCTACAACAAAACAACTGTGTTGGTGATTGGACTAATTAACAGTCAGGCTCTTACCGGCTGGCACTTAACACCGTTTATGGTACTGACACCATATATGGCGCCCCTACCCAAGCAAGGCCGTGGATACTGGTACCGTATGTGGTGCCGGTACCATATATGGTTCCACTAGCCTAGGTACCGGTACCATAATATGGTTCCACTAGCCTAGGTACCGGTACCTTATATGGTTCCAGTACCATAAACGGCGGGACACCATTATACCATATACCACTAAATTTGAAGAGGGTGATAACATCTGGTGCCTTTACCACGAGGTATGGGTACCGTATGCACATGTAAAAGTATGGGCTGAGGGTCCCTACCGACTATGGTCTGACTCCATACAGGACCCCCGAGACGACTTTTCTGGGAAGCCATTTTTGGCCCAATTTTTTACCGTATTATTTCAGACTCGAAAATTGCTAACATACCTTGTAAAATTACAGACGTTTATCTGTATTTCAGCCCTAATTAGCGCGTGTATAGCCCTAACCTACTGTTTTAGTACTCAACCCTTCTGACCATACATGGGCCGGAAAAATGGGTTGGGGGTAGTCAAAATCCGAAAATTTGGTGGTGGGCCTGCCGGTTTGGGGGTCGCGGCGATTTTGGTGGATGGGTGGGGTTGTTTGGTCGGGGGTGGGCAAACCCGGACCCCCTGCTGCCCATGTATGCTTCTGACCGGGCTGAGAGCCTCAACCGGCTCCCCTTCAGCGGATAACAGGGTGCACAGTTGAGCAGTGAAGTGGCCGACCGATTAAGAACGAGCAATATAATAAAGAGTTGTAAAAAAATTTTTTTTGAAAGCAAAAAAAAAAAGCTTTTTTTATGAAAATTTTTCATTTCGAAATTTTTTTTCAAAATTTTTTCCTAGCATGAAATATAGCTTGTAGGGAATGCAAGGATGCATCAGAAGCAACTTTAGATACAAAAGCTGATACTTTGGTTCAAACATAGTGTTACAGCCTGAGAGTCGATATTCTACCTGCAGCATTGCTCACAGAGCGGCTGCTGCCCTTCAAAACCTATTTTTATGCTTAGAATAGGCAAGAAATTGATAGAACTGCACTTCTAATGTATATCTGAGGCTAAATTCAGCGATTTTCCCCCAAAATTTCCATACTGTGAATAAAATAAAAAAATTTCGAAATGGGCCTTCAAAAAAAAGCCTTTTTTAAAAAAGAGCCTAACAACATTAATAATAAAGCCAACGAGTTTAGGGACTACCGAGCCGACCCGGTGTTGGACGTGTACGAAGAAGAAGGTTTGGACGACGATGACGATCTGTCCGAACTGTCGGCCGGTCAGCGTCTGGCGGCCGAGCGGGAGATGGAGGAGAGAGACCGAGAAGTGGACGGCGACGACCGACAACTCCTCTACGGCGACGACGACCTGGGCTCGGAGTTCAGTGAACGCAGACGCAGACGCAGAGGTCGCAGGACCACCGATGACGTCGGCATTGAGGAGGACATGGTGGGTGTTTGTTTGTTTGTTTGACCGACTGCAATGGCCGCTGGCCGGTCGTGCTGATGGGAAGCAGCCGATCAAGTGGTTATTTATGTCGTGGCTTTATAGACGGCAATATATTATAAACCTAAATTTAGTGGCCTTTGTGGGTGTGTTTTAAGTTTAATGTTTTTTTTTTTTTACTTAGGTTGGTGGTACGATATCGGTTCCCTATATGGATCCGAAATTCTGAACCCCTACCTACGATGGCACCAATACTGTGACGTGACCATGATGTGGTACCGTAATATCACCTTATCGAGACGACCAGACAGACCAGAGTACGGTACTGGTGCCTCTTAACAGTCTGCCACTTAATGCAATATGGTTAGAGATGGAGCCATTACGCTGGAGGTATCACGTGATACCGGCAGACATACATGTAACAGGGGGTCGGGGGGTCGGCCCCCCACCCGACTTAGGCCAGACCCCCCAGATGGGGACCCCCCCCCCCCCCCGAGACGATTTCACCGACCCCCCCCCCTCCGATTTTTCTGGCAAGTAAATTTTCGAGCAAATTTTTGCAATTTTTTACACTTACACACACAAAAATTGCCAAAATCGCCTGCAAAACATCACTTTTTAGCTGTATTTCAGCCCAAATTAGCGATTCCAAAAATTGCGATTTTTCTCGATTTTTGAGCGTTTTTAATGCCCACCCCCTACCCCAAAATTTTGGCTCAGACCCCCCCGGCCGGCGCCAGACCCCCCAACCCCCATCGGCGGATGACCTGTTACATGTATGCCGGCAGACATGGTCGACGGGGGCTGAGGGGGTTGACCCTGACCCTTCCTCAGGCTGTGACCTACCCCTTCAGTCGACCGCTACCCCGTCAGGAAATTTTGAGAAGAATTTTGTATAGAAAGTTATAATAAAAGTATTCCTGGATTGATGGATTGGTAAATGAGCTTAGAATAGCTTATTTGAACTTGCTTTAATGAAAAACAAACAAAAAACGTTGATTTTAGCCAGAAATGGGACTTTTTGGCTTACCATTCCCTCAGCCCCCTCAGGCGCTCCTACCTACCTCTAGGGTCTGACTTAGGTCAGACGCCCCGGATGGGGACCCCCGATACGATTCTTCTGGCAAGTAATTTTTGAGCAAATTTTTGCGATTTTTTAACAATTTCAGACACTAAAATGCCAAAATCTCCTGTAAAACAGCACTTTTTAGCTGTACTTTAGCCCAAATTAGCGATTTTTACGAATTTCAGCCGAAAAGGTGCGAATAGATTTGACTTGGCATGAGCTTTTAACTGTTTTGTGTAAGTAGCAATTTGAATTGCTGAGACAGGTTATTTTAGGACTTCGAGGCTGGTGGCATAGACATTCTGGAAAACATGAGAGGTCTGTCAACCAGAGAACACGTCAGCAGAGAGGCGGTTGGTCGCGAAATCGAGCGACGATTTACGGTACTTGATGCCAGTTGCATTCGTAAGTGTTGGTGCGTGTTCAGTCGTTCCTGTACAACTACCGCAGTCGGCAGAACCGAGCATTCAAGTATCGGGATCGTATTCACGCCATGATGATCGCCAACAAAGAATCTCTAATCGTCGATTATCCTGACCTGGCCGGCGACGGCGGAGAAAACGAATTAGCATATTTCTTGCCTGAGGCGCCCTTAGAGGTTTCTTACGAGAAAAGTGTTTAGTCTAGTCTTTCTGACTGATTTAATTTGCAGATCCTGGAAATAATGGACAGAGCCGCCAACAGTGTGGCACGGACCAAATTTGACAAACTGTTCGGAAATTTGGATAGTAGTTTTTCCGTTAGGGTACGTTTAACTTAACTGTTTGTTGTTGAAATCAGCGAATTAATACCACCACAGTTGACGAATGTGGGCTACCACAGTAAAATGTAAAAGGTGGTTTGGGGCATTTTCTATCCGCCGGGAAGAACCGAATGCCAAAATTTCCCACCTCCCTTCGATTTTTCAGGGACACAGTCTTTTGGCCCATTTTTGCAATATCAGTCACGAAAATTGGTTCTAAACCAGCGGTTTTTAGCCCAAATTACAATTTTTAGCGATTTTGGACCGGTTTTTAGTACTCTACATTAGTCCAATTTGGTCTCAATCCGCCCTGCGTCCCCGCCTAGCTCAAACTCCCTACCTCTCTACCCTTTGGCCTGATGACTTATTGCATTTCTACATACAACGTCGTTACGGTGCCAGTGGTGGTAAACCGACTGAAAATGCATGTTTGATTGCTAAGTTGTAGGTTCGCATCAATCATTTGCCAATGGTAGAAGACATTCGATTTCTTCGACAGTTACATCTAAACAATCTGATAAGAACAAGAGGAGTGGTCACTACCATAACAGGTGCGCCTCACTCCCCTTTAAACAAATGATTTAACTAAAGTATATTTTTAAAAACGAGCCAAGTTTTGAGTTTTTATGCGAAGAACTCCTTATTAGGGCTTTTGTCTGCTCATGACCAAAGTTGTCAGGGCCCGAGCTCTGTACTGTGGTCTAATTTCTTAACTAAAATACACATATTCGTCTAGGCATAATTCCGCAACTGTCCAGTGTCAAGTACGACTGCGCCCGATGCGGCTACATTCTGGGCCCGTTCGTTCAACGGCAGGACCAGCAGAATGATTCCAGACCGACCGTCTGTCCCGAGTGCCAAGCTAACGGACCGTTCGAAATCAATGATGAACAGGTATGATTTTTGCCTTTAGAAGTGAAAGCTAATGCGATCAGGATGGGGATTTCGAGTCAAAAAGCGCTCACCAAACGAACACCAATATAGTGATGCCATCATTTTTGGCACCGAACCGATATCACTATAGTTGGCCGGCTTGCGCGAGGTTTACCATGTCTTGAGAAATTCTTTTGATACGAGTAATCTTGGTACGATAATGCAACCGTGGTGACGGCTTCAGACGGTCTACCAAAACTTCCAACGGATTACGCTGCAAGAGAGTCCGACTACAGTAGCTGCCGGTCGGTTGCCCCGTTCAAAAGACGTCATTCTCCTTGGCGACCTCTGTGACAGCTGCAAACCTGGCGATGAAATCGTAAGCCTACCTCGGCCTCAGATCAACTGAGTCGATAGTTTTTGCGGTTTAGCCGTTGTTAACAATGTAGATTGATTGTTTACTCATTTGTTGTCTTTGACAGGAAGTGACCGGCGTTTTTACGAACACTTTCGACAGTTCGCTCAATGACCGACAGGGCTTTCCGGTCTTTTCTACCATCATTCTGGCTAACTTCGTCGCGCGAAAGGAAGACAAACACTCCAGTATGGCCATAACTGAGGAAGACAAAGAGGTGCCTTTGGCGGAAGAACTTGGCTACTTCGTACTGACTGAGTGTTTTTAGGAATTGACCAAGCTGTCAAAGGACAACAACATAGCAGACCGTATTTTTGCCAGCATAGCACCTTCCATCTACGGTCACGAAGATATTAAACGAGGCATAGGGTTGGCTTTATTTGGAGGCGAGCCGAAAAATCCTGGTATGTGTTCACATTCTGATCACACAAGCAGTTCCGTTGATGCCACAGTGAGGACTGCACTTTGCTTCTGTTCCCTCTGCTCTGTAGTCGATCTTGGCTGTTGCGATTATAATGTCAGCCGTTGCCACAAGCGCTGAAAGAAATCTAAGCATTAGAAAAGTGCACTGCACAGTAGGCGCTAGACTTGCAGTGCAGTGCAGCGTTGCTAAAAGCCAAGCATTTGCTAAGCTTCAGCTGCTGCTGCTACAATCGATCAGTACTCAGGGTCAAGCGGTAAGATTGACTTTGAGAACTGATCAATGGTGCACTATTTTACATGCGTTCACAGCATACCTGAGTCTGTATAACCTGAAGACAGTTATTGCACTGTTTTGATGGAATAACTGAACTAAACACACCTGTGTCGCTCTTTTCTGTCATGAGCGGCTGTTGTTCATGACTCCGTTGATTTTTGCTGCTGAATTTCCTGTTCTTTTTGCCGCTGAACAGCCGTCTGATCTCTTTTCTGAACTCCATATTGCAGGAATAGTAAATGAGCAATCGTACTACACTGCAGAACATATAGAGGAAGCTGAGCACATCTCCCATTACAATGTACAGTTCAGACCAGCTCTTTGTCTCCTCATTAAACAGAATCGGTGCCTGCAGTCGCTCCATCACTGTCAAAACCACATTGATCGTATTGCAAATCAGATAGGTAGCGCAGATTATGCTCAGCGTGGAGATAGCATTGCGCACTTTGCGATTGTCTTCAGACAGTTGGTTGCGAATCTCAAGCGAAAGACCTTGGCCGGACGCATTGGCTAAGAGAGAGATCTGGCCGAGTGCCGATCCAATGCCTCTGTTGACAAAGAAGGTCTTTTTGCGCTCTATTTTCATCTGGTTCAGTTTGATAATGATCATGGCGTTGAGAGCCACCAGAACGATGAAGGGAAGGAAAATTTGGAAGCTTTGCATTATATAGAAGTCGAAGAAGTAGAAGCTTTCAGAGTGGAAGAAATCTGTTGGCATTATGTTCTTGGTACTGAATGGATCGGGACATAAAGAATATTTTTGAATATAGAGTGCCCAAAATATGGGAACTCGGGTTGCAATTGACAAGAAGACAACGATGAAGGTGATGGAACGACGGCCACATGCGCTAATGAACAGCTTCCATATGCCCTCAGTCATTTTCACAGTGACCAGAAAACGTTCAAATGTGGCAAACATCAGCAAGTACGGTATTCCTAGTTGAACTGCTTTGCTAGTGATGAATGCTGGTTCTAGATAAACATAGTAGAGGTCATAGGCCAGTTGGATTTTCAGGTAGTATGCAAACGCATCCATTTCAAAGAGGATTAGGTAAAGTAAGCACAGTGCACAATCATACACTGCCATTATACCCAGATACAGCGTAGCAGTTTTAAAGCGCTTGGCAGAAGGACCAAGAAACAAATAGGCCAGGAACAAGTTGCACACCATCCCAATGCAAGCCACAAGACTAGCGCAGGAAATTAGCATAAAGCGATGTGTGCTGTATCCTTCATTCCAGGCGCACGCTCCTTCGGTAGAGTTGTTATGAGCCATTTTGGCGCAAGCTCTGCACTGATTGGCGTGGCTGGCTGTAAGGTAAATTCACGAGTGTATTTTTGGCCAATCTTCAATAGTCCCTGAGGACCGTAATCCGACTAAATCGCATCAAGATGTGGCAGCCGTTTAAGCGCACAGAACGTCTGTTGAGGCTGGGGCTGCCTCTGTTTATCGAAGAGGTAGGCAAAGTGAATTAGCATTGTCGCTGCTAGCTCAGGGCCTACATTTGGGCAGCTGGAGCAAATCGACTGTTAAAGGCAATCATTATTGCAAGGATGGCTACAAAGTTGCCTAAAAGCAGCGTATGTATGCTACTAACCAGCTAACTGGTTTAATTAAAAGAGACTTGATAGAGGTTTCACTGGTAGATTGGCTAATTTAGCTGTCTGACTCAGTCTCGCCGGTTTGTCCGGGTTGTCTATCGACAGCTGAGGGGTTGAATTTTTTTGCCCAG
>JASANB010006414.1:0-77568 GCA_030248155.1 Sabatieria punctata
CGCGTACTTCGTTCAGTTACTGTTGCTAAACACGAGTAAATCCATCAATGATCCTGAGATACTACAACAAGACTTGGAAAAGTATTTGAATGGTCCAGAAAGTGGCAGCTAACTCTATCGGAACCTAAATGCCAGGTCCTTTACATCTCAAACAGGCAACACAAAAACGTTTTTGTGTATTCTATAACCTTTTTTCGTGTTCAATCACTTCATGTGATTCAAAGATTTAAATTATTTGGTTAAGAAAAATTTGAAATTCTCTGAACATTGTCAGCGAATATCGGCAAAGGCTATGCATATGTCAGCGCTAATTTTTTTGAGAATCATTCCTGTGCGACAAAGCGATATCTTACTGAGGGCATATAAAACTTATGTTTCCCTTGCAATTTAGATCAAGATCAGCTATTTGGAACCTTATCTTTGTAAGGATATTGATGCCATTGAAGGTACAAAAGATATTTTACGCGGAGATTATTTTATACATGCGGCTGGTCTGAGAGACCATATTTAGAGCGTATTACAATGCTGGTACTCAGAACGCTAGAAAAACGAAGGGTAAAAACCGCTTTCATACTATGCTACAAGATAAAAAATAGATTAATTGATTTGAACAAAAAAACAATGGGGGAATATCTTGCTGGGCAATTGCAAACAGTGATGGAGCGCCATAACGGCACAATTAGCGCCTATAACTTTTGAGGGAAAAGGGGCGCAGGAATGGGCCTCTAACGCATTCGACGTGGTTTGCGGCGAGCTTGCCACCAGCCATGACTCAAGCGCTTTTTATGTCTATTGGTTGACGCAAGAAATTCAAATTTTTCTGCCTAGCAAAAGTAGTGCCGATGCAACATCTGACAAACGTGCGCACCGTTCTGGCGCCCGTGACCCTGGGGGCCAGCTAATGGCGCATTGACCAGATAATTGCATTACGTTGAACATCCAGACCGTACCAAACCTCATTGTTATACAAGCTCCCACCAATAGAAACGGCGACAATGGAAAGAGTGGGTCAAAAATGGTGCATTTTCTGGCCGATTATTAAACTTTCTTTAACACGCACCTGTCATATATACTTACTCTAATCGCGGCGTTTTTCTTACCAAACGATAGCTAACAATCTGGGGATTCGAAACTGTACTCCCATTCCCGTTTCAATGCCTATTTTTTATGCCTCTTTTTGCCCAGCAACTGTTAAAATTGGTCAAGCAACCCTAAATTACCATTTCAGAAAAACATACAATTTTCTAAGAACGGAGGATAAAATTTTAACATGTCTTGAATGCGATTTGTAAAACCAAACTAGAAAGCTTTCGATCGGTATAGTACAATATCTCCCAGCATAAAATTTGCTTCTGAGGTCTTTTGCATTTTTGGAATTTGTCTGATTTTTATAATCGATTTTACGGGGTACTTCGGCACGCAACTCTTTTGACCGAGCATAACAGAGGCTGTCGGTGTGCCAAACCCATACGATGGCCCACGTCCATATTTTCCGCATTCAGCGGTCATGCAACAAGATAGGCTTGCAGTCCCTATGTACGGTGCACCTGGCCGAAATGTTCCGGCCATTTGGCATTTTCAGCAACAGCATTCCAGATTTTCTGATAGGCTGAACAAACAATTGGAAATTTTGCACGTCCGATTTATCCATAGAATGATTGGTTGGATGCTAGGGATTCCAGAGCTGAGAAGCTATCGTTCCATTTCTTGTAGATGTTTCACAATAATACTACACACAAATGTTGCACTTGGCCTAAAATCGGTCACAACTGACACTGCAGAAATGCGCGAATTTCGGAGAAATGAAGACGAAATTTCCTTATGTCACAGAATACGTTTTTAAGAGCGGACACGAGCTTTTCGATCGGTATAGAGCATGACCTCCCTGGGGAAATTTTTATTTGGCGAGTCTTTTTGCATTTTTTAGGTTTGTCCGCTTTTATCATAGATTTTGCTGAGTTTTCGGCGCATAACTCTTTTTTGTATGAGCACGTAGAGACAATGTCCGGTAGCACTTTTCTTTCCCACAGGAGCGAAGATGGGAAAAAGAGTTACGAACAGTATAATTCTAAAAATCTAGAGAATTATTGGCGTGTTACGCTGGGTTTAGAAGAATGAAAAGACCGAAATTTTTTCGCGCTTCCCTACGCCTAGAAGGCGACGCCAATGCTGAATTGGGAAGGACTCTGCAACAATTACACTTCACATTGGCCACATTTTCCAAATTTCTATTCAGTTCTCAAAAATTCGCGCATTTCCGCAGTGTTCGCGGTAACTACAGTATTTTGAAACCGGGCAGCATATCAGGAGAAAAGTACGTGAAACAGCTACGAAACGGAACGATAATCATATTTTCGGAATGCTGAGTTTGCATCCAATTCACTCTATGGGTAAATGAACACTCAGTTCAATCATTTAGTTCAGCTTACCAGAAAAACTGCCAAAAAGTAGTCGAAAAAAGCCAGATGGCCGGAATAAAACGGCCAGGCGCACCCCCCCATTGACCGCAGCCTATCATTTTGCACACCGCCGAATGCGCACGGACGTGGGCCATCGTTTCGTGGCACACCCATTGCCCTATGTGCTCATACAAAGAGTTATGTGCCGAATACCCCGTAAAATCGATGATAAAAACCGAACAAATTCATAAAAATGCAAAGACCTCAGAAGAAAATTTTATGCTGGAAGGTCATGCACAATATACCGATCAAATTTTTCAGTCCGCTCCTGCAAATCGTATTTCGAGACATGTTGAAATTTCCCTCCTCAGTTCTCAGAAATTACCCCGTATAATGGAGCTATAATTTACGGTTGCCGTGCAATTCACTGTAGCATGGGAAAAGAGGCTTTTGTAGTAAAAAAACTGAATGTGAGTACGGTTTCTTTTTCACGAGATTATTAGCTCTCAAGACGGTGGGTGAGCCGCCGCGATTAAGACCAAGCTTATGAGCGACAGATATTAAAACCTGTCGAAAAATCAGTGGGGAAATGCACCATTTTCGACCCAATTTTTGAATGGTCGCCGTTGTGACGTATGTAAAAAAAAAAATATGCGGCTTGCACGACAAGATGTACCATGCAATTATCTGCGCACTGCACCATTACCCCCCCCCATATTTTCTGAAAGGCGTAGGGACGATTGCGCACATTCGAAGGGTGTTGCATCTGCGCAAAGGTTGCTAGGCAGAAAGATTTGAATTTCGTGCTTACCAATGGGAAAATTAAGGCTGGAGTATAAAGTTTGAAAGCCTTGCAAAAACCACGTCGGATGCTGGGAGGCTTTGTGTGCCCTTTTTCTTTCTTTTCAAAGTTTATAAACGCTTGACGAAGTGAGAGCAAATCATATTTTGGAGTCAATCGTGCGATTACTTTGATTTGAACACAATTTGATTTATTTTGACCGTTACGGGCTGAAAATCGCGCGGACATTCACAGATGATGAAAGTCCGTGGTGGTATCAATGTAAAAGAAGCATTTCTTTGCAAATAGAGTAGTTAACAATTAGGATTTGTTAACGGAAGAGCAGGTGGCTGCTCGTTCGGTGAGCCTGGTTAAAGACAAATTAACAATTAGTAATCGAGGATTGCGGTTGCGTAAGTGCCTGCCAAAACGAGCCGCTTTGCACTGGAGCTCCTCTTTTGTCCTGGTCGCCATTCCGTAAACATGTTCTGTTACTAACAACGTGTGCAATAAACATTATTATTAAATTCACTCTCGTTCTTCAAAATCCTTTAAAGAGGCAGTCAGTTTCATAAATTTATCGCGTTTTACTAACCGATGGGGCTGAGTTATAAAATAGCCTTGAAGACTAACTCAGTCCTTCTTCCGCCATCATTAAGATATGCACTGTAGAGTTTCTTGTGATACTGCCTGTACGTACTGTATGTACATTGTCTGGGAAGTAAAAATTTCTTTTTTTCTTTTCTTTCTTTCTTCTTTCTTTCTTGAGTCAACCTCCTGCACCAAACGTTAAGCACGCAAAATTCCACACTATTTTAGCGCCTATGTTTCAAATTTCAGGCTATTTGAGTAGCATTTGCAAATAAATGTGTCCATTTTTGAGACACACTGTAGTATTTAGAAAGTTTCCGAACGCTCCCACTCAATATCAACTATTAACTTCAGGCACTCCGGCCCCTGCCTCATTCGTACCCGCCGGAGCTCACGTTGTCACCGATCGAATAGACTTTCACTTAAACGGGTCAAAAAATCTTGGAGCCACATGTCTCACAAGATAAGGAGGTATTCAGTTACCTGGTCCTCCCGGTTTCAACACTCTCTTCCGGAAACACTACGGAGCTCAATTCCCCTCTATGGAAGACATTCTCTCAAGGTCACGGCGGTTACGGTAAACGGCTGACCCGTTCTTCGAGTACGCACGACCCACTCAACACAATGTGCTCTACGTGGGTGGTCTGACCATGCAGAAACAGAAACCTTTGAAAAAGGGACTGGCAGAAGAGATTGTAGACAAGGCGAGGCAAAGGAGTCTGGTGCTTTAGTCTGGGCACTGTGGCCAACACCACCGCCATGCCTCTCCAGTACAAGGTAATGCACATACCTCGGACTTATACATCTACGTTCGTTTGCACGATTTGATTTCAGCAACGGTTTTTGAATGTGTTCAAGGAATTCCCCGATTATACCTTTGTGTACAGACTGGAGGAGGATTGCCTGACGCCTCCAGGGCCAACAACGTTCTCTTCCCTAAATGGACCCTCCAGGGACGTGAACTTGTTGACCCTCTAAGCGTCAGGCAACCTTCTCCGAGTCTGTACACCACGGTTAATTTTGTAAATCCTCGAGTTGAACCTTTTTATAACACATGGTGGTTACATCAGTACCAGTAAACGACCGTTGATGTATAAGTCCAGGAAGTGTGTGCATTACCTTGTACTGGAGAGGCATGGCGGTGGTGTTGGCCACAGTGCCCGACTAAAAGCACCAGACCTCCTTTGCCTGCCTTGTCTACAATCTTCTGCCAGTCCTCTTTCAAAGGCTTCGGTTTCTGCATGGTCAGACCACCCACGTAGAGCACATTGTGTTGAGTGGGTCGTGCGTACTCGAAGAACGGGTCGCTGTTTATCAAAATCAGCTGTGACTCTGAGAGAATGTCTTCCATAGAGGGGAATTGAGCTCCGTAGTGTTTCCGGAAGAGAGTGTTGAAACCGGGAGTGACCAGGTAACTGAATACTCCATTCGTGAGACATGTGGCTCCAAGATTTTTGACCCGTTGGCGAAAGTTCATCTGATCGGTGACAACGTGAGCTCCGGCGGGTACGAATGAGGCAGGGGCCGGAGTGCCTGAAGTTAATAGTTGATATTGAGTGGGAGCGTTCGGAAACTTTCTAAATACTACAGTGTGTCTCAAAAATGGACACATTTATTTGCAAATGTTTACCAAATAGCCTGAAATTTGAAACATAGGCGCTAAAATAGGGGGAATTTTGCGTGTTTAACGTTTGGTGCAGGAGGTTTGACTCAAGAAAGAAAGAAAGAAAAGAAAGAAAAGAAAGAAATTTTTACTTCCCAGACAATGTACATACAGTACGTACAGGCAGTATCACAAGAAACTCTACAGTGCATATCTTAATGACAAGGGAAGAAGGACTGAGTTAGCTCAAGGCTATTTTATAACTCAGCCCTATCGGTTAGTAAAACGCGATAAATTTATGAAACTGACTGCCTCTTTAAAGGATTTTGAAGAACGAGAGTGAATTTAATAATAATGTTTATTGCACACGTTGTTAGTAACAGAACATGTTTACGGAATGGCGACCAGGACAAAAGAGGAGCTCCAGTGCAAAGCGGTTTGCTGGCAGTGCACTTACGCAAACCGCAATCCTCGATTACTAATTGTTAATTTGTCTTTAAATAGGCCTACCGAACGAGCAGCCACCTGCTCTTCCGTTAACAAATTCCAATTGTTAACTACTCTATTTGCAAAGAAATGCTTCTTTACATTGATACGACTACTCTGGACTTTCATCATCTGTGAATGTCCGCGCGATTTTCGCTGTTTAAGCTCAAAGAATTCACTAGGGTTCAAATCAGGGGGGGTCGCACGACGGACTTTTCCAAAATATGATGGGCGCCACTTCGTCAAGCGCTTATAACTTTTGAAGCAAAAGGGGCACAGGAATGGGCCTCCCAGCATTCGACGTGGTTTGCGGCAAGCTTTCAAACACAATAACTCCAGCCTTTTTATGTCTATTGGTTGGCGCGAAATTCAAATTTTTCTGCCTAGCAAAATTTGCGCAGATGCAACACCTGACAAACGTGCGCACCGTTCTGGCGCCCTTCAAGCTAGAGGGCCAGCTAATGGCGCAGTGCGCAGATAATTGCATGGGCAATCCAGCCGTGCAAGCCGCATTGTTCTGCGGGCTCATACGCCAGAACGGCGACCATTCAAAAATTGGGTCGAAAATGGTGCATTTTCTGACTGATTTTTCGACAGGTTTTAACACCTGTCGCCCATATACTTGCTCTAATCGCGGCGGCTCACCCACCAAACGATAGCTAACAATCTCAGGATTCCGAAACTGTACTCACATTTCCGTTTCGTACCTGTTTTATGCCTCTTTTTGCCCAGCTACTGTGCATTGGTCAGCAACCCTAAATTATAGCTCCAGAAAAACATGCAAATTTCGGAGAACTGAGGAGGAAATTTCAACATGTCTTGAATACGATTTGTAGAGCGGACTGAGAGCTTTCGATCGGTATAGTGCATGACCTTCCAGCATAAAATTTTCTTCTGAGGTCTTTTGCATTTTTGGAATTTGTTCGGTTTTTATCATCGATTTTACGGGGTATTCGGCACATAACTCTTTTGTATGAGCACATAGGGCAATGGGTGTGCCACGAAACGATGGCCCACGTCCGTGCGCATTCGGCGGTGTGCAAAATGATAGGCTGCGGTCACTGTGTGGGGTGCGCCTGGCCGAAATGTTCCGGCCATCTGGCTTTTTCGACTACTTCTTGGCAGTTTTTCTGGTAAGCCGAACTAATGATTGAACTGAGCGTCTATTTACCCATAGAGTGAATTGATTGGATGCTCAGGATTCCGAAAATATGATTATCGTTCCGTTTCGTAGCTGTTTCACGCACTTTTCTCCCGATATGCTGCCCTGGTTTCAAAATACTGTAGTTACCGCGAACACTGCGGAAATGCGCGAATTTTTGAGAACTGAATAGAAAATTTGAAAATGTGGCCAATGTGAAGTGTAATTATTGCAGAGTCCTTCCGAATTGTGCATTGCGTCGCCTTCAGGCGCAGTGGGAAGCGCGAAAATTTCGGTCTTTTTATTCTTCTAAACCCAGTTTTTCACGCCAATAATTCTCTAGATTTTTTTAATTATACTGTCTGTAACTCTTTCTTATCTGCTCCTGTAGGAGTGAAAGTGCTACTACATTGTCCTAAGTGCTCATACAAAAGAGTTATGCGCCGAAAACCCAGTAAAATCTATGATAAAAGCGGACAAAATCCAAAAATGCAAAAGACCTCAGAAGAAAATTTTATGCTGGGAGGTCATGCTCTATACCGATCGAAAGCTCTCAGTCCGCTCTACAAATCGTATTCAAGACATGTTGAAATTTCGTCCTCATTTCTCCGAAATTCGCGCATTTCTGCAGTGTTTGTGGTGACTGATTTTAGGCCATGGCAGCATATCAGGGTAATAGTGCGTGAAACAGCTACGAAACGGAACGATAGTCACATTTTCGGAATCCTTAGCATCCAACCAATCATTCTATGGATAAATCGACGTGCAGTGTTCAATCATTAGTTCAGCCTACCAGAAAAACTGCCAAGAAGTGGTTGAAAAAGCCAAACGGCCGGAACATTTCGGCCAGGTGCACCCCACACAGTGACCGCAGCCTATCTTGTTGCACACCGCCGAATGCGTACGGACGTGGGCCATCGTATGGTGGCACACCCATAGCCCTACATGCTCATACAAAAGAGTTATGTGCCGAATACCCCGTAAAATCGATGATAAAAACCAGACAAATTCCAAAAATGCAAAAGACCTCAGAAGAAAATTTTATGCTGGGAGGTCATGCACTATACCGATCGAAAGCTCTCAGTCTGCTCTACAAATCGCATTCAAGACATGTTAAAATTTCATCCTCAGTTCTCAGAAATTTGCATGTTTTTCTGAAGCTATAATTTAGGGTTGCTGACCAATGCACAGTTGCTGGGCAAAAAGAGGCATAAAACAGGTACGAAACGGAAATGTGAGTACAGTTTCGGAATCCTGAGATTGTTAGCTATCGTTTGGTGGGTGATCCGCCGCGATTAGAGCAAGTATATGGGCGACAGGTGTTAAAAGCTGTCGAATAATCAGTCAGAAAATGCACCATTTTCGACCCAATCTTTGAATGGTCGCCGTTCTGGCGTATGAGCCCGCATAACAATGAGGCTTGCACGGCTGGATTGCCCACGCAATTATCTGTGCAATGCGCCATTAGCTGGCCCTCTAGCTTGAAGGGCGCCAGAACGGTGCGCACGTTTGTCAGATGTTGCATCGGCACTACTTTTGCTAGGCAGAAAAATTTGAATTTCGCGCCAACCAATAGACATAAAAAGGCTGGAGTTATTGTGTTTGAAAGCTCGCCGCAAACCACGTCGAATGCTAGGAGGCCCATTCCTGTGCCCCTTTTCCCTCAAAAGTTATAGGCGCTTGACGAAGTGGCGCCCATCATATTTTGGAAAAGTCCGTCGTGCGACCCCCCCCCCCCTGGTTCAAATCAATTAATCTATTTTTTATCTTGTAGCATAGTATTAAATCTGTTTTTACCCTTCGTTTTTCTAACGTTTCGAGTTCCAGCATTGTAATACGCTCTAAATATGGTCTCTCAGACCAGCCGCATGTATAAAATAATCTCCGCGTAAAATATCTTTGTACTTTTTCAATGGCATCAATATCCTTACAAAGATAAGGGTTCCAAATAGCTGATCCTGATTCAACTACAGGGCGAACATAAGTTTTATATGCCCTCAGTAAGATATCGCTTTGTCGTGTATGAAACACTCTAAAAATTAAGGCTGACATTTTCATAGCCTTTGCCGATATTCGCTGACAATGTTCAGAGAATTTCAAATTTTTTGAAACGTAATACCCTAAATCTTTAATCACCTGAAGTGATTGAAGATTTATGTTGTTTATAGAATACACAAAAACGTTTTTGTGTTGCCTGTTTGAGATGTAAAGGACCTGGCATTTAGGTTCCGATAGAGTTAGCTGCCACTTTCTGGACCATTCAAATACTCTTTCCAAGTCTTGTTGCAGTATCTCAGGATCGCTGATTGGATTTACTAGTGTTTTATATAGTTTAACATCATCTGCAAATAATTTAACCTTACAGCCAAGAACATTATCTACAATATCATCAATGTAAATGAGAAAAAGAATTGGACCAAGAACAGTACCCTGTGGGACAGAACTAATAACAGGTACAGGGTTTGACACAGTGGAATTTACATAGACCTTTTGAGTCCTTCCAGTTAAAAAGGATTTAATCCATTGTAAAAGATTTCCAGCTACCCCATATTGTTCCAATTTAAATAATAACTTTTGGTGCGAAACCGAGTCAAATGCTTTAGCAAAATCTAAATAAATAATATCAACATCATATCGAATCACACTGCTAGGGAGACTGTTCCATATCGGCACAACTCTAGATGCAAATGAGAAATGTCTAACATTGGTTCGTGCGGTCGGAACCGAAAGTTGTAGTGCGTGACTACGAGTAGAACTTGTAGGGCAGATAGAGAAAAATTGGTCAAAGGGCAAGTCGATTTGGCCATGTAACAACTTATACACGAATACAAGATCCGCTTGTATCCGTCGAATATCCAAATACTGAAGCCCTGTTGCCACTAATCGAGCTTCATACGGAAGTGCACTGAATCCAGGAATTCTGGAGGTAAAGAATCTTTGAACTGATTCAACAGTTTGAACATCTTTTACCAAATATGGGGACCATACTTGCGTGGCGTACTCTAATTTTGGACGCACATAGGTTTTGAACATCTTGATAAGAAAATCGGGGTCTTTAGTCACAAAAGAAGATAAAATTAAATTGGCCACTGTACGTGCATTTTTGGCAATAACGTTACAATGGGTGGAAAATTTTAAATCTGGAGTAACAAAAACTCCCAGATCGCGTACACAATTGGACGAAGGTATGATTACACCATCAATAGTGTAATCATACATTGCATTTAAGCGTGGGTATAGATGGAGGTTTATTACAACGCACATGAACACCGGACAGACCAGTAAAGAACCCATAAAGGGCCACATGCGAGGCAATCACCGGGGACGAACCCCTACTATGTGTCTAACGCTGGGTGCATGGCAGGCAGAGTTGCTACCAGTACACCACAGACGCAGACAAACACCACAGACGCAGACGGAGAACTGAGGATTTGTGCAGAGCAATGTTCAACTGCATTACCTTTGCCCAATTGAAAACCGCAGTTAGATCTTCCAACACTGCTGTGTTCTCATTTGATGTTGGAACTGAAAAGTAGATTTTGGAGTCATCAGCAAAAAGTTTGATTTTGCAGTATTTAAGAACATCTGGAAGGTCATTTATATAAATGAGGAATAGAACCGGGCCCAAGACCGACCCCTGAGGAACTCCGGATTGCACATTGGCCCAGTCAGAGGTAGATCCTTCAATACACACTCGTTGCTTTCGGTTGCTCAAGAAGGCCTGCAACCAATCAAAAAGTTCCCCAGAAATACCATAACCCTTTAATTTTTGCAGCAGTTTAGGATGACTTACGGTATCGAACGCCTTAGCCACATCCAGGTAGATAACATCCACCGGTGTCTGTCTGTCTAAACAGATAGACCAATCGTTAACGCAGCTAAGAAGCTGAGCAACGGTTGATCTACCTGAAAGAAAACCAAACTGGGTTTCAGAAATAACAGAAGAATTTAAGAAAAACTCAAGAATCCTGCCCTTGATTACTTTCTCCATCAGTCTACATGCAGTACATGTAAGGCTAATGGGTCGATAGTTAACGGGCGTACTTGAGTTTCCAGATTTATAAATGGGCGTAACATTGGCAGTGAGCCAGTCGTTGGGTAGGGTAGCAGTTACCATTGAAACTCGCATGATAGTACATAAAGGCTCACATAAATAGAGTGAGACTCAATCCTAAAAAATTCAAGAAAATGTGAATTTCAATGCCTGTAGGATTAGCATTATATTGGAAACTTTTCTCTTTGCTGTTCTTTCTGCAAATGTTCACCAAATGACATGAAATTAGGAGAAACTTTGCAAAACTGTGGGATATCTATAGGGTCCGCCAAAAAACAACCCAACAGATTTTTTGCTGTAGCAACCGCAAATCTCAACCGATTTGAATGAATCCTCTTTTAAATGAAAAGATAAGTAAATCCTTAAAAGATTGCTGAAATTTTCATTAATTACCTCTGCTTAGTTCCTGAGATATTGGCTCTCAAAGTCAAAACAGTGATTTTAGCAGTGAACAAGAGGGATTTTTTCTATTATTCTGCACTTCGTAATAAAACGGATTCCTGTTACTGCTAAGGGATATTGGAGGCTTTATTGGTGACACAGAAACTCGGTTTACTTCAACACTAAAGTATCATTAGCCCCAGCAGTAGGAATCTGCTTTATTATGAAATGCAATGGAATCGCTATTGTTCTTTGTCAAAATCTGTTTCAACTTAGAGGGCAAATATTTCAAGAACTAAGCTGTGAATCTCAATAAAAATTACGCCAATCTTTGAAGAATTTACTAGTCTTTCATTCAAAAAAGGATTCATTCAAATCGTTTGAGATTCAGGGTTGGATTGGATGGATGGATTGACCGGGCGGGGCCGTCGAAACCCCTGCGTTAGGCCACACTGCGGGCCCATTACGCACACCCATATCATCCTGCCCTTCCTTCACTACCTTCACTACTAGCCGGCACACGCTGTGCTCGGTGTCAGGCTGGTCGGGCCTCAGTGGTAGCTGTCCCCGTTCCGTATGTCCCAACACATGCGTGGTTGCTATTGTAGCTTTCAGGTGCAACGGAAGCTCCAGTCGGTTCCCATTTACCTACTCGCTGTCACCAGCTTTCGGTAGCCTGGGTTGGGCTTTGTGCCGTAGTGTGGGTTTGTATATTCAAATATACATATACAAATTTGTATATATATACAAATGTTTTGGATATACATATACATATACATATACAAACGGACTGTTGATGCAATATTCAATATACATATACAAACAGGCTTGATATACAAACGGTTTGTATATTTTCATTTGTATATTTTTGCAGTAAGTAGTATAGCACATTTTGGCCACTTTCGTACGGTAATTGAGATATTTTTACAGTTTCTTCGGGTGTTTTTGTATTTTGAGCCTATGTCTTCAACTTTTCCAGAAGAATTTGTTAATTTGCGGTTTAGCCTCATCTGCATTAAGACCAAATATTATTCATTTTCGGTTTAGAAGTATTTCGCAATGAGTTTTGTTGTTTGAAACGAAAGAATGGAATAGTAGGCACGCTCAATGACGAAATTGATAATCGAATCCCGCACGTTTCCCTTTTCGTTTCATCCCAGTTTTAAACGTGTTATTATTTTTTTAGATAAACGCGTTCATCCATTCTCCCTATGATGCGTAATAACGATTTCAGGGGCTATTTCTGCTTAAAACTATACCTATGTACGGGCCTAGTAGGCCTGAATCGAAGACTAAAGCCAGAACCTACGTAAGCCTTAACATACATGTTAACCTAAAACTAAGGGGTGTACCTAAAGCGTAAGTTTGAATTTGTTGCTAGCATTTGTATTAGTTTAAGATTTTCTACCACCGGTGACTTACCCACACCGCACAAAAAATTTCTTGATATTACATATCCTAAAATAAAGCCTGCGTTTTAGCAACAACATAAATTTTAGCTGGTAAAAATCTTAGACTGAGGGCAGTACATATCACTTAATAGAGTTCGCACCGGTTGGAAGAACTGCCTGAAATCGGAATACACTCATGCAATTTGAGAATATTTCATGTTGGCTAGCCCTACAACGCCCTACCATATGCCAATGACACCCGTCATGGTACCCCTAACCCACCTGGTTTGTCGAAATCATGCTTTCCAGCAGAAAATTTATAATATTCTTAATATACAAATATACAAAAAAAATATGCAATATTGAAATTTTGTTTGTATATGTATACATATACATATACATATACATATACATATACAAACGAAGTAGGCATATATGTGCCAACGTTATTGCGCCGATCACCAACTCTTTGCGGCAAGAAACTTGCCGCGCCGAGAGGATGAGCGCACGACGTCGCGCACAGTGGCTATGCGGCCTAAACCCTAAACCACTACACCAACTGTGCCGGCGATTCAGGGTTGCAAAAGTAAAAAATCTGCTGGTTTACTCACTCTTGTTCATTGCCAAAATCTCTGTTTTGACTTTGAGGACAAATATCTCAGGAACTAAGCAGGCTATCTTAATAAACGTTACATCAATCTTTCAAGAATTTATTTATCTTTCATTCAAAAAACGATTCATTCAAATCGGTTGAGATTTCCGGTTGTTACAGTAAAAAATCTGCTGGGTTGTTTTTTGGCGCACCCTGTACTGTATGTTAAAATTTCATGCGTTGAGATTAACACAGTTTTGAGAAAGCGAAGAATACCAGAACCTGAACATCTTTTTTGAATCAGCAGCACAGAGAAACAGATCTTCAGAATAATTCTTATCTCAATCTCAATGCATGAAATTTTAACACAAAATGAAAACAAAGGCAAAAGGCTCTATTTTTAACTCTAATCCATTTGGTATTGAAATTAACAACTTCACATATTCTTGAATTTCTCAGGATTGGGTCAGGCCTTGTGCACCAAACTTTAACACACAACACTTTCCATATTTTGGCGGCTATGTTTCAAATGTGAGCCTAAGTATTGCGGAAATGGCAGCAAAAAGAAATCTGTCCATTTTGAGACTTGTTGCATACCAGACAAAGAAGCCATGAAGTCAACCATAAAGGCAGTGCTAAACCAAGCATAGGATTGTATCCCGAGAACGGGCATTAAACCGGTAACGCAAAAGTCCATGAGGTGAATTACTACCACATCGTACTTTGCTTGTTTTAGCTGATTCATCATCGCTTCGTCTTTCAGAAATTGGTCACAACCGTTGGTGATCTGGAAACTAGACAGCCTGTACCATACTTCATTCCACCGGCAGCCTGTATGTACCTCATTAAGCAGTCGCTTCAGCATTCCAAATGGAGGCATGCCAAGGGGATGGTTTTCCCAGGCCATCGACTGCGTGTTGGAACGCATGAAATCAATTACTTCTGTGTCGTGCATCAATTTGTACGTAGTTTCCCTGGCGTGCTCCATCCTAACAGCCTTGGTTTCTGGGAAGATAACCCATCTCAGCAAGGTGACGTCGTGTCCGTCTGCTCCCAATATATCAGCCAGTCGTCCCATAATCAGATTCTGGCTGGCTGCCAGGCCGACCGAAGTCACCAGGATTTTATGTGCATGGGAGAAATGGCCGAAAAGTGAGAAAACGAGCAACACCAGAGTGAAGCGCTGCCAAGTGGCCATTTAGACTAGAATTCTGAAAATCGAAGTCTCAACAGTGCTATACTACAGACAGAAAAACAGTATCAGTTTACCGCTGAGCTACGGTAACAAAACAGAAAAACAGGCAGCGAAATTTTATTCCCGCAAACGCGTAACGTGTGGAAGCAATCAACGTGTTAAACAACAATCAACATTTTGAAGTACTGTTACCGACCACCAGCACTGGTGTACGACTTTCCGGTGGAAGTGGAAGAAAAACTTGGTCAAAAATAAGAGAAAATACGATTAACTGTTAATCTTCTATTATTTTATTATGCTCATATATTTTACCTTTTTAATGCGTTTTTTGAGCGTTTCTTACTTGTACTTGGACTAGAGACGAATTCAATCCTTCTTGTATGTACATAGATAGTTATGCTACCCTGTGATACTGTAGTTGATTGGCACCGTAACAAATGTACACGATAAAGCATTTATAATTTTACCATCGAATTTCAATCTAAGAAATATTTCTAACAAAAACTACTAAATGAAAATAAAAATCAGTTGATCATTCAAGCCATCTACCCAATATGCGCTAATCTATCTAATAAACGCAACCAACAATCTTGTTTCTATCGTAATAGTCTTGTAGTTGAATAAAACCATGAATTTGTTGCATAGATATTAACAGAAAGTTTGATATTTCACATGCTGATAGAAAATCTCACTCCTTCTTTGTTTTAGAAGAGCTAGAGAATATAAATCCCAAGCAACAGCGGCACACTCTCAGTGAAAGGTAAGCAAAAAGTGCAAGGCAGGCAAACAAAAAAGCCAAAACATCAAGCATGTAATAAGTGACGAGAGACATGTGTCGGGACTCGGGCTTGAGTGAATCGAGATTTTTGAATTCAGCCAAAAACCTTATCCAACCTTTCAACAGATCTGCCGAGGAGACCGGCTTATTCTGAATCATAGCGGCCAATCGGTCGGCGTTGTCTTGTATCCTGAACATACAGCCATCACCTCCGTATAATCTATTTAATTGTCATTATTACCAACCGAGATCGGGCAGACATGTATATAGTGGGGGGTCTCAGCTCAAATTCTAGCGGGTTGGGTACTAAAAACCGCTCAAAAATCGCTAACTTGGGGTCAAATACAAAGCGAAAAAGTGGTGTTTTACAAGCGATTTTAGCAATTTCCGTGTCTGAAATTCTGAACAATTGTAAAAATTTGCTCAAAAAAGTACTTGCCAGAAAATCGGTGGGGTTGAAAAATCGTTTCCTCTGGCCAGGGGGGTCTGGCCAAAGTTAGTTGGGGGCAGACACCCTGCTACATCTATGGACCGAGTACTATGGATGCAAACGCACTCAGGCGACCATAAATGTCATTAGGTACCTTAGGACTGTAGTACTATTACTGCACTTTAAGGCTGTACATCGGTACAATCCTGTACCGTATAAAGTATTAGCGAGAGCCTTACTCTTGAGATGTGAGAACTTCATTAAGTGCATTGTAAATGTTGGCTTCGGTCAGATCGTCCTTGTCAATAATGCGTCCCACATTCTTTCTAACCACTCTCATGGTGTTGGCGTGTTGATCTCCAAATAAGGGCAACACCACCATAGGCACCCCGAGAAAGGTTGCCTCTGTCAGGCTGTTGTAACCACCATGTGTAATAAAAGCTTTAACTCGAGGATTTCCTAAATTACGCAAGAATTCCGAATCTACATGATAGGATGCTGCTTATACGCAATACCAAGCAGATCTTTTTGAGGGATCCATTTAGGGAAGAGAACGTTGTTGGCCCCCGAGGCGTCAGGCAACTCTCCCTCCAGTCTGTACACAAAGGTATAATCGGGGAATCTCTTGAACACATTCAAAAACCGTTGCTGAAATCAACCAGTAAACGAACGTAGATGTATAAGTCCAGGAAGTGTGTGCATTACCTTGTACTGGAGAGGCATGGCGGTGGTGTTGGCCACAGTGCCCAGACTAAAAAGCACCAGACCTCCTTTGCCTGCCTTGTCTACAATCTTCTGCCAGTCCTCTTTCAAAGGCTTCGGTTTCTGCATGGTCAGACCACCCACGTAGAGCACATTGTGTTGAGTGGGTCGTGCGTACTCGAAGAACGGGTCGCTGTTTATCAAAATCAGCTGTGACTCTGAGAGAATGTCTTCCATAGAGGGAAATTGAGCTCCGTAGTGTTTCCGGAAGAGAGTGTTGAAGCTGGGAGTAAAGAGATGACTGAATACACCGTGGACTAAAGCTGTCGCTCCAAGGTTTTTGACCCTTTGGCGAAAGGTCATCTGATCCGTGACAGTGTGAGCTGCACTGGGTATAAATGAGGCAGGGGCTGAGGTGCCTGAAGTAGGTTGAACTTTGAACTCAGCCCATTTGGTTCGCATTTCAGGGTCCTTCTAAATACCGTCGGCAATTATGGCACCGGTTCGGTTCAACATGGTATCAATACCATAGACAATGTAACATGGTAATGGACATGGTTCATACTATATATCTTAAATTGAATAATAATCAAATACCAGACAAGGTAGCCATGAAGTCAAACATGAAGGCAGTAGAAAACCAAACATAGGATTGGATCCCGAGAACGGGCATTAAACCGGTAGCGCAAAAGTCCACCATGTGAATAACCACAACATCGTACTTGGCCTGCTTCATGTGATTCATCATCGTTTTGTCTTTCAAAAATTTGTCACAACCGTTAGTGAACTGAAAAATAGATTGCAAGTTGGACGGTCGGCGTCAGGGCTACACCAGGGTCAAGAGCCATCAGTTATTGGGCTTTTGTTGGTCGGTTAGTCTTCGTTTGTGGTCTTTGGCAATTGCTTGCGCTCTGTCCGGCGGTCAGTATTTGTCAGTCAGTCAGTCAGTCAGTCAGTCAGTCAGTCAGTCAGTCAGTCAGTCAGTCAGTCAGTCAGTCAGTCAGTCAGTCAGTCAGTCAGTCAGTCAGTCAGTCAGTCAGTCAGTCAGTCAGTCAGTCAGTCAGTCAGTCAGTCAGTCAGTCAGTCAGTCAGTCAGTCAGTCAGTCAGTCAGTCAGTCAGTCAGTCAGTCAGTCAGTCAGTCAGTCAGTCAGTCAGTCAGTCAGTCAGTCAGTCAGTCAGTCAGTCAGTCAGTCAGTCAGTCAGTCAGTCAGTCAGTCAGTCAGTCAGTCAGTCAGTCAGTCAGTCAGTCAGTCAGTCAGTCAGTCAGTCAGTCAGTCTCTGTCACTTGGTCTTTGTCGATCGGTCAGCAGCATTCGGTGCCCCCACCTGGCAGGCAAACCCATCCCCAGCAGGGACATGTTTACATGTATGATAGCATACCTCAGTAACCAGTCGCTTAAGCATTCCAAACGGAGGCAGGCCAAAGGGATGGTTTTCCCAGGCCATCGACTGCGTGTTGGAACGCAGGAAGTCAATTACTTCTGGGTCGTGCATCAATTTGTACGTAGTTTCCCGGGCGTGCTCCATCTTAACAGCCTTCGTTTCTGGGAACATCACCCATCTCAGCAAGGTGACGTCGTGTCCGTCTGCTCCCAATATATCAGCCAGCCGTCCCATAATCAAATTCTGGCTGGCTGAAATGCCGACCGAGGTCACCAGAATTTTATGTGCATGGGAGAAGTGGACGGAATGTGACAAAACGAGCAAAATCAGTGTGAAGCGCTGCCAGGTGGCCATTCAGACTAGAAATCTCAAGAGTGTTTCTACAGACAGAAAAGCAGTATCACTTTGAATATGAATTAAATAACCGTAGAGCTACGGTAATAACAGACAACCCAGACAACGGAATTAAATTTATTGGCACAAACGCGCACAGTGTGTAGGAATCGAATAGGCATGACTACGGTGGTGAGTAGCTACAAAAGACCATTAGTCCTTTTTAGTCTTTTTAACAGCCGAAAACAGTTTGCGGAAAGAGCAAAGGCAGCATTTAAACAACACAAAGAGAACAAGAAGAGTAAAGAAAAGTAAAAAGGCTAAAACGTCAAGCATGTAGTAGGTAAGGAGAGACATGTGACGAGACTCCGGTTTCAGTGAGTCGAGGCTCTTGAATTCGGCCAGAAACCTTATCCAGCCAGTTAGCTGATCGGCAGCCGAAACCGGTTTGCTCTGAATCATTCGGGCTAGACGGTCTGCATTTGTCTGAATCCTAAATTGTACAGTTAACACAATATAGACCATTACCACATTAGGACACTGCACTCCTACCTAGTCTGAAACCTTTTTTACAGGTTTAGGATCAAGCTTAGGTTGGGTTTAGCTTCAGACTAAGTCCTAGCTAATCAAACAACTACGTATGTAGGTGTTCGGGGACTTGGGCTGCAGTGTCCTATGATCGATGAAACCAACTAACTCTTCGGAGTGCAGCACTTCATAGAGCGCATTGTAGATGTTCTGTTCGGTGAGGTCGTTTTTGTCAATAATCCGTCCAACATTTTTGCGTATCACCCTCAGCGTGTTGGCGTAGTGGTCGCCAAAGAGAGGCATGACAACCAACGGCACTCCCAGATACGTTGCCTCCGTGAGACTGTTGAAGCCTCCGTGCGTTATAAACGCCTTCACGTGTGCGTTGCCTAGATGGTCCATATTTCTCTCATTAGCGTGCAAAAGTACAGTAGCGTATCCACGTTCGCATTGCCTTAACAATGCGTTTCTCAAGGGTATTTTGTAGATAAACAAGACCTCTCTGAATTTCTGGCAGCCATCCTTTCAAAATTCTGTACGCCACTGATTTTTGTTGCGTACCTAACAAGTCCTTTTGAGGAATCCATTGAGGAAAAACTACGTTTGAAGCGCCAGTTGCATCTGGCAACTTTCCTTCTAACCTGTAGATGAAGGTATAATCGGGAAATTTCTTGAACACATTCAGAAATCGTTGCTGCAATATCAAAACGCTCGATTTCCACTCTACGTACGTACGTACATACAGTAGTAGGTAGATTACCTTGTATTCTATGGGCATAGCCGTAGTATTAGCAACAGTGCCCAAGCTAAACAGCACTATGCCTCCCTTGCCAGCATTGTCAACAAACTTCTGCCATTCAGCGTTCAACGGTTTCGGCGTTTTCATAGTCAGACCACCCACGTAGAGTACGTTGTGTTGAGTGGGTCGAGCGTACTCGAAGAACGGGTCGCCGTTGATTAGAATCAGCTGTGACTCGCGCAGAATGTCCTGAATGGAAGGAAAATCGGCTCCGAAATGTTGCCGAAACAGACGGTTGTGGCCAGGCACAATGACATAGTTGAACATGGCGTCCACAAGACCAGTTGCAACCAGATTCTTCACTCGTTGTGCAAAGCTCATCTGGTCAGTCACCACGTGACTCATGCTCGGCACATACGAGGCTGGAGCTGGGGTGCCTGAATAGAGCAGAGCTTCCCCTTATGCGGTGGCACAGAAAACTTCGGTGTCTGTCAATAAACTATCCTGCATTATTCTATGTACATACAGGGTGCATAAAAAAGCAACCCAGCTGGTCTTTCGCTGTAGCAACGGTAAATCTCAACCGATTTGAACGAATCTTTTTTGAATGAAAAATAAATAAATATTTGATGACATAAATATTTGGATTATTTGAGAGATCTGTGCAATGTTTATTGAGATAGTCTGCTTGGTTCCTGAGATATTTGCCCTCAAAGTAAAATCAGAGATTTTGGTAATGAACAGCAGCGATTTTTATTATTCGTTGCACTTCATAATAAAACAGATTCCTACAGCTAAGGCCTAACGTCACGAGGCTTTACTGGTGACACACACGCTGGGTTACTTCACCAATAAAGTCTCATTAGCCCCCAGCAGTAGGAATCTGCTTTATTATGAAGTGCAACCGAATCGCTCTTGTTCATTGCCTAAGTCTGTTTTGACTTTGAGGGTGAATATCTCACGAACTAGGCAGAAATAATGTTACCATTTTCACTATTTTTTCAAGAATTTATCTATATTTCATTTAAAAGAGGATTCATTCGAATCGGTTGAGATTTACGGTTGCTAAGCAAAAAGTCTGCTGGGTTGTTTAATCACTGTTTGTTCATTACCAAATCACTGTTGCAAATTTGATGGAAAATATCTCAGGAACCAAGCAGAGTATTTAAATGAAAACTGCGCAATCGGTCAATAATTTATTCGTCATTCATTCAAATCGGTTCCGGTTGCCACAGTAAAATATCTGCTGAGTTGTTTTTTACGCACCTTGTAGTTGTATTTTACTAAACCAATATCATTTAGTTAGACATTCCTACCACTGACTATTCAGCAAAAAAGTTGTTCAATCTATTGGAGAACATTTTGTTGAGTTTTATCGGCGGTGGAAGATGTCGCTGCGGCGTGTTCATAGCTTCATGTCGGGACCGACATTTTTGGACAAGTACACATACATTGTATGTAAATAGTCCTTAGTCAGTAACGATTGGCTTACCAGAGAGAGAAGCCATGAAGTCAACCATGAATGCGGTGGAGAACCATGCGTACGACTTGATGCCGAGAGCAGGCATCAGACCGGTGGTGCAAAAATCGAACATATGCAGAACTACTACGTCATAATTTGCTTCTTTCAACTGAGACATCATTTTTTTGTCCTTCAGAAATATGTCACAGCCATTCGTAAACTGAAATAAAGTTGACACTGCATACAAGCGCGCTTTCTATACAATACAAGTAGTCTGAAGAATTTGCAAGTACAATGTACGTACGTACCTCGGCCAGTAGTCTCTTGAACCAACCTAACGGAGGCATACCAAACTGAGGATTTTCCCAAGGAATCGACTGGGTGGTAGATCTCAGAAAGTCAATCACTTCAGTATCGTATGCCAACTTGTAGGTGGTCTCTTTGGCGCGTTCCATCTTGACCGATTTAGTTTCAGGGAAGATAACCCACCTCAGCAGAGTAACGTCGTGTCCGTCAGCGGCCAACAGATCGGCCAGCCGGCCCATAATCAGGTTCTGACTGGCCGCTAGCCCGAACGAAGTGACTAGAATTTTGTGCGACCCGCTCAAGTGCAGCGAAACTGAGAGAACAGCGAGAAAGAGAAAATTTCTGGCCGCCATCTATCAAGAGACTAAAACCAGAAAAGTAGACGGCGCTTACGGTCGGGTCAGCGATAAAGCAAAGCAAACAGTACAGATGACACACGTACACACGAATCGATTTTGACCAGACCAGCAACTGATAACCGATTTATTACAACTTCAAAAACAAGCAGCATTAACTTCAATTAACTTTAAGAAGTCAGGGATTACTCGACATTATCATTCAAAGCTGAATTGATACCCTCATATGTACGTAGTACGTACAGCATGGGCCAAAAAATGTCCACCCCTTTTCGACCTTTACTCAAGGTCATTTCTTATTGGGTAATTCAAAGTGTATTCAATTCATAGCTCAAATGGCACTAAAATTGGAGAATTTCTAAAATGCGATCCGAAATCCCATAGTTACAGTAAGAAATCTGCACTTTCTACAATCAAAGCATTGAATCAGTTGTTGAAGAACAGACTTAGCAGAAGTTGAGCAAATGAATGAACCTGGTATTTAAACGCTGCTCTATGCCATAGAACCCTTCCACACAGTAGTGGCAGTTTTAGTCAATTTTAGCGTCTGAAATTGTAGTGGTAGCAGTTTTATTTAACGGAAAGAACACAAAGTACAGTATACACTGTTAGAATCACAAGCATACCATAGCATGCCGCTAGATGACAGGAGGTAAATTGTAAAGCATTGGTCAAGAAATTGCTTTACTTAACAAATGTTTCTTCGAGGTTCCCCGTCATGGCGCCCGGCCTTAACCAGTGGTGAAAAACACCCCCAGAGTCTCCCCTTTTGCATGCATGCATGTAGGTACGTATGTACTGTATGTCGAGAAATACCTGCCAGTGAAAGACGTCAAAATACCAACTTGAGATCGAATCTGTGGAACAGTTCAATGAGATCTTTGCGTTTTTCCACCTCGCTTTTCCTGTCCTGCTTTCTCTGATGAGGATGCTTAGCTCCACTAGGGACGGGCAGATTGGAACAGAGCAGGACGGACTTTCTGTGATGAAGATACAACTGAAGCGTCAGCTCCGGTACCGGCAGCCAGGGTCCGGGCACTGAGGTGAGATCGGAGCGTTTCAGTAAAAGAGCCTGAGATTCTGTCTCCAACAGAAGCTGACAAAAGCAGCAGGAATCGGTGCAGTTAGCGGCCTGGGAAGAAACCGATGCATAACGAGTGCCGTTGACGATATTCACAGCGACATCAGCGCAAGCCGTCGATGGCTAGAAACAGGTAAAACCGGATTGCTTAAAAACTGGTCGCTCGTTTCGTTTCGTTCTGTCTCCTCACCTCATTATCAACTGTAGCCAGTGCAAAAGCCAGAACCACCAGATCTGAGCTGATTGTAGTTCTCGACCAATAAGCGTCCAGCATTGAGAAAAGGCTCTGTCGCGAAAATCTGGAGCACGCCGGCAGAAATAAGACGTAGTCATACCTAAACTTTAGGTGTCTGTACAAGTAATATCAGAAGTCTGTCTCAGAAAAATGGGTCGGAAAAATGCGTTGGGGTAGAAAAACACGAAAATTTGGGGGTTGGCCTACCGGTTCGCGGCAATTTTGGTTGGTGGGTCCAGGACCAAAAGTCTGCTTTAGGTGGGTGGATGGGGTGGTTTGGGGGGCGAGCCCAAGATGGGGTGCCGCGCCTCGGACACCCACGGCCCATGGTCGGTCGGTCGGTCGGTCGGTCGGTCGGTCGGTCGGTCGGTCGGTCGGTCGGTCGGTCGGTCGGTCGGTCGGTCGGTCGGTCGGTCGGTCGGTCGGTCGGTCGGTCGGTCGGTCGGTCGGTCGGTCGGTCGGTCGGTCGGTCGGTCGGTCGGTCCGTCCGTCCGTCCGTCCGTCCATCTGTCTGTCTGTCTGTCTGTCTGTCTGTCTGTCTGTCTGTCTGTCTGTAACGTAAGTAAGTACCTGGCCAATTTGGAGCTTTCGATAGCCAGTGTGCCTTCGTCAAAGTCGACCGACACCGTTTTCGCTCTGTCTCTGAACTGAAATTTGCGTCTTGAAAGTTCTTCGTCCTTATCGTCGACCAGCACCCAAACTTCGAGGTCGGGCAATTGGGCGCGCAAATGTTTTATGGAAGCATACAGGTCTAATTCAGCCTGCCTCGAGTGTCTGTAGATGGCCAGAATTTCAGGGGAAGCCGACGGCATATCTTGCAGTTTTGGGAGACGGAGATAGGAAATAATCTGCAGCCAAATGACGACAACCGTTCCGATTATGACTAGTGTGAACAGATTGAACCTCCGGTGACCCATACACGAGCAGCTGAAACTAATAGAACCTTTCAATAAACCATGAAACCCTTTTCCAATTACATATCATAAGAAAATGTAGACTTTTTCAAGATCACGTACCAAACTATCATCCTGCTTTACAATAAGTATGTAACAGGGGTTTTGGGTGCCCTTCCGTCAGCAAGGGCTAAACCTCACAGCACAGATCGGTAACCCCTCTACTTCCCACCGATTTTACTGGGAAGCAAGTTGTTCTGCACTTCTTTTAGCTTCCTACACTTAATACATTTTTAGTACTCTAGCTACCCAGAATTTGGCCTCAATACATTCATGGTTAATATATAGAGCCATATATAGGGGTGCCCAGTGGGGACAAAAATAAAAATCTAGCAAACGTTGCTAGAGGCGGCTAGAAAGCTTTCAGATGCGTTTTTAAGCCACAGAAACCAATTTTGGAACATACGCAACCATACATGCAACAGGGGGGTCTGCCCCCCACCCGACTTAGGCCAGACCCCCCCCCCCCGGATTCCCCCCCGAGACGACTTCGCCGACCCCCCTCCGATTTTTCTGGCAAGTAAATTTTTGAGCCAATTTTTGCAATTTTTTACAATTTCAGACACAAAAATTGCCAAAATCGCCTGCAAAACAGCACTTTTTAGCTGTATTTCAGCCCAAATTAGCGATTTTTGGCAATTTTTAGCCGAAAAATTGCGATTTTTTCGATTTTTGAGCGTTTTTTAGTGCCCTACCCCCCTCGCAAAATTCTGCTTCAGACCCCCCCCCCCCCCCGGCCGGCGCCAGACGCCCCCAACCACTCCTCCCCCCATCGGCGGATGACCTGTTACATGTATGTACGCAACTACGCACCCTTCCTCCAGGCAACCATGTACCAAAACCGAGAGGTACCTAGGTCTAGGTCGCCGATGGGGTCTGCACCCAGGCATATAGAGCGAACGGTATCAGCACCACAACTCGAAAGACAAGACAATGCCTATCTCATAAACAGTAGCTCTTAGAGCAAACGATAACCGAAGCAGATAATCTCTACGTATACAGTTGTATAATCCCTTCGAAAAGCAGAGCAAAACTTTCTGCCGCTTGTTTTAAAGCCAACAGTATAAAAGCAGAGCGACATAGTACTGTAGTTTACCGTACACATAATAATCCGAAAGCACTGTATCAAACACAGCAACTAATTTCGATTACAATTAATTAATCAATTGAATGATTCATTATCGATCACTAAGAACTTCGCACACGACTTAGCGCATCAGGAACGTTATAAACAAACAGAACAGGACGAACAAGCAAAAGAATCGAATAGTACATCCTAGGGCAAATTAGAGCTCTTCAGTTCGGTGGCCTTCAAGTTCTGTCCGTGCTTCATTTTCATGTGAAGACGCAGCAGAAAATCGCTTGTCAGCTGAACGCCACACTTACAGCACTCGAATCTGCAACAAAACAGAGCAGAATAGTCAACAAACCTCTAAACGCCATTCAGAATACACGGTTTCTGTTTTGCGCAAAATTTTTCGAGTTTCTTAGATCCGTTTGTTTCTAGCTACCGTACTTGACATAGTCTTGGGGTTTTTCAACACGAAAACATGAGATACTACAGTAGCAATTTGCAGATTTTCTGAGAAAACATTCGGCAATTGTGGGGCATTAACGGAAATCTACCACATTAACTTAATACTAAGATTGAAGCTAAAAGTAAGTCTAACTTCAGCCTAACGTTCATTCATCCCGAACCTACGTAGAAGCCTAAAACCTTATCACAGTGCTGAATAGAAGCCCTCGGTTCCAAATAAGTGAGGGATAGTGATTAGTGATCTAAATCGGATAATCAGCGCGTCATGCATAAGTGCATGCCACTTCCCTCACAACTCGGCAGCGAAACTTAGCTTAGCCTATAGAGACAATAAAAGCCGCTTCAATGCAGTAATTCAAACACTAACTCCAGAGCGGGTTTCTTCGACAGAGTGTCGCTGGCTGCGCCGAGCGGTCGTTTCCTGGTGTCGGCCGAGGAGGAGGAGTCAGTGTCGATGTCGGTGTTGACGGAGACGCGTTCGTTTACCAGCTCCGGCTTAACTTGCAAGTGATGTGCGCGACTGAAATGCGCCACCAGACCCAGTTTGTTCTCCAGCAAACGACCACAAATCGGACAGCGGAATATCTTAAACATTTACATATTTCCTTCAGCTTTGCACCAGCGCTACTAATCTAGACCGGCCGGCTAGCAGTGTAACGATTTTTTGGCAAATCACGCAAGAACGACTGACTCTAAAGGGCGCGAGATCTTTGAGATGAGCTTTCAGATGCTTCAGCAGGTCGTCTCTCAAGCGGAACATTTTCTCACACTGCACACACTTCTGCACGTGTCCGGCCACGTCCGAGTCGTACAGAATGCCCTTGTGCTCTCGCATCACGTGCTCCGCGCACGAATTCGTGTCCTAAACGTACGACGCCTTTGGTACGCATTAGAGGGCCAACAACCATACGAGCCCAAGCCCATACATGGGCCGGGGGTATGGGGGGAATACCCTCCCCTCGCCGGCCAATACCCACTCGGCCGGCCAGACCCCCGAGGCCACCCCCCCCGAGGTCTCCATTCCCCCCTCCGGATTTTTCCGGGCCGCAGGGGGTTAGGATGGGGTTTATCCCCTCCCCTCGCCGGCAAATACCACCCCCTCGGCCGGCTATACCCCCCTCCCGGAGGGAGAAAATTTTCGCATATTTAAGGCAAAATAGGCGTTTTTTGGACTTTTCCGGGCCTACGCACTCTAGAACGCATGTGTTTACTAAAGTGCATTCAAAAAAGAGCGAGCTGGCGGTTTTTAGCGAATAACTTTTTATGGAGCCATCGGAGCGACTTGGGCCTCATAACCAAAGTTGTAGAGCAGATCGAGCTCCGGTCTGGGGTAAACCCTAATCTGCGCTACGTTCACTATGAACACTAATTTGCGCTACGTTGAAAAAGTGAGCTTTTTTCCTAATTCCTATGAAGCTGGGCCGACTTCAGAATTCGATTCTAGAGTTCTTGGGGAGTTCAATGATGCTTTCGTGACGTTTCCAGGTCAAACCGTTCCGGAGATATGGCCGGTCAAAGTTTGCAAAAATCGCGAAAAATGGCGCTTTTTCGAAAATTTCACTAATTTGGGGCGGAAATATAGACAGGCCGATGGATTTGGTTGAAACTTCCTGAAGAGGGTATTCAGGACCGCTGGAATCGATTTTGACACTTCCGGACCCTGAAAATTTGACCCTGATACCGTAATATGGGTCCCAAGATGAATACCTCAGACATGCCGTATTCTGCAAGAGTTTTTTGTGAATAACTTTTTTGGGAGGCCTCGGAGCGACTTGGGCCTCAGAACCAAAGTTGTAGAGAAGGTTGAGCTCCGGTCTGGGGTAAATCCTAATCTGCGCTACGTTCACTCTGAACACTAATTTGCGCTACGTGAGAAATGAGCTCTGTTCCTAATCGCGATGAAAATGAATTGACTTCAGAATTCGATACTAGAGTCTTTGGGGGGTTCAATGATGCTTTCGTGACGTTTCCAGGTCAAACCGTTCCGGAGATATGGCCGCTCAAAGTTTGCAAAAATCGCGAAAAATGGCGTTTTTTCGAAAATTTCACTAATTTGGGGCGGAAATATAGACATACAGATGGATTTGGTTGAAACTTCCTGAAGAGGGTATTCAGGACCGCTGAAATCGATTTTGACACTTCCGGACCCTGAAAATTTGACCCTGATACCGTAATACGGGTCCCAAGACGAATTCCACAGACATGCCATTCTGCAAGAGTATTTAGGGCATTACACGAAAACTGATTTTAGGGCATTACAGCGTGCCGGGACCAGTTGTTACCCTGACCTTACAGTAATGCTTTGCTCACACATACATTTTCCATGTTGAAAAAGCCTGTTAGGAACTTTCTCCCACCTTCTATCGCAAAAAACGCCGGAACGGTTTGACCTGGAAACGTCACGAAAGCATCATTGAACTCCCCAAGGACTCTAGAATCGAATTCTGAAGTCAGCTCATCTTCATCGGAATTAGGAAAAAAGCTCATTTTTTCAACGTAGCGCAAATTAGTGTTCAGAGTGAACGTAGCACAGATTAGGGTTTACCCCAGACCGGAGCTCGACCTGCTCTACAACTTTGGTTATGAGGCCCAAGTCGCTCCGATGGCTCCATAAAAAGTTATTCGCAAAAAACCGCCAGCTCGCTCTTTTTTTGAACGCACTTTAGAATCAACGATTTTGCTGCCACGGTATCACTCAAACCGTGTCTCACTTTCGTTCAAGCTGTCCATGATGGACTTATCAAAATTCCGGTTTGGGCGGGCATTAGAGCCGGAAACGAGCCCAGCTCACCTAGTCTGAAGCCAAGGTCAGTTGTAGTCTTTTTGTCTTGAATACAGTTTGAAACTTAAAAGTAAAACCGATACAATAGACTGTGGAGAAAGCCAGTGCCTTCGATATTTGGATTAGTCCGACCGACCTGGAAAGCAGTGGGACAAGCAGGACACTTGAAGTAGAAGTGACAGTGCGCGACGGCCGTGTGTACGACCACAGTGTTCCAGTTGCTGTAAAACATAGAGCACCGCACACACCTCCAAGCGTTCAGCACCGTCGGCTGCGTCCTGTGCTCCAGCAAATGCTTGTTCAGAGCCGTCGACGAACTCTACAACACTGTCATTACTACCAAACTCACATGCAACAGGTCATCGGTCGAAGGGGAGGGGTGGAGACTAAAAGTCGCAGAAACTGTCTGTTTGCGCTCGTGTACGGCTGGAACGTGACACATTTATCAACCGAAATTGCAACAATTGGCCTAAAATTTTTTCCCATAAAATTAGCCTCCATGTGGGACAAAAATTTCCGAACACACCCAGATGAAACATGTCTACCGGTAGCATGTAATATCGATCGGTCTGACTGATTTACCTGCATCAATCCACACTCAGCGCAGACGCAGGGATGCCTCGACATTTCGGAGTTTCTGTGCGTCCTGGAGTGAGCGCGGAAGCTGCACTTGCTAAAGTAGACTGCGCTGCATCCGACATGCTGGCAGATCAGCTGCAATGACTCCTGTCTCAGACAGACAGACAGACAGACAGACAGACAGACAGACAGACAGACAGACAGACAGACAGACAGACAGACAGACAGACCTGTCGTTGGTTGTCTGGCAGATTGTAGATGAAGTGTCGTTTGAGTGCGTCGGTGCTGTTCAGCAGCTTCTGACACTCGGTGCAGGTGGTTCTCTCTGTAGGAGGAGGCGGTGTCGATGTGGCTGCTGGCGAGTCGCGACTGCAACCGATTGCTTCCACTCTGTTCACTTCGGCCGAATCTCTGTAAAACGCACCACACAATACACTCAGTAGACAATAAGCCAAGGCAGTTAAGTAGCACGATCGGCGGTAGCGGCCGTTAAATTTCTTTGGTGCCAGCAGTACCATTATTTATGGAACCATTTTGTTCCAAACTCAACCGATACCATCGGGATACGATCAGTTCGCCGAAATCACTTCGCCGAAAAAGTTTCGCCGAAGGTTCAGTTCGCCGAAGGTTCAGTTCGCCGAATGATCGGTTCGCCGAAGATTCTAGGAAAATAGGCCCCCAGTCTGAAAAGTACGCTTTTTTAAGCTGAGAGAAAGTGAAGTGAAACCTAGGTGGCGCTGGTGACGTTCCTGGCCGGCCTGGCCCGCCATAATTGTTTGTGTCCATTGTTTGAAATGATCCGAGGGTATAACTACCCCTCCCCAACAAATGACCCTGGTCGACCAGGTCACTCTGCTTGTAATAATCGGACGTTGTGTGCCTTAACTATGGCTGATGCGATTATTAGAACCAAGCGCGGGCGTCTGACCTTCCACCATGAGGGTCATGTGTACGTTGTGGACGTATCTTAGAAGCATCGCCCACAACCTCTCGTACTAAGCACTAAGTCTGTTTCTCGTCTCGCTAACTGTGTGTTCATTGCCTTTCTCTAATGTGGTACTATTCGTGAACGCCATTTCCGTTATTATTGTATTGTATTGTCGCTTCTGTGAAGGCTGCTTGCTTGTGTACATTGGAGTTATTATTAGAGTCTATTGTTTTTTATATTATTGGACTTATTATCGCTAGCACTGGTTGCGTTAGGAATATATAACGGGCAGTGGTCAGCTACGGTTCTCAGACAGTTGCTACAAACAATTATGTGGCCAACGTCGCGTTTCAGTTCACTCTCTGATGGTTAAGTCTGAATGAGAAAAATAGGGCCCCCATCGCCGACAGGCCCTAACTTTAAGCTCTAGTTTCCCTAACTTTAAGCTCTAGTTTCGGGCTAGGGTCAAGTTTAGGATTAGACTTTGGAAGACCAGCTTAAAAAAGCGTACTTTTCAGACTGGGGGCCTATTTTCCTAGAATCTTCGGCGAACCGATCATTCGGCGAACCGATCATTCGGCGAACTGATTTTCGGCGAACTGAACCTTCGGCGAAACTTTTTCGGCGAACCGATTTTCGGCGAAGTGATTTCGGCGAACTGAACCCAACCCGATACCATCGTACTACCTCGTGCAATGAGTGGCTCAATCGAGGCGGCCAGGAAATGTGACACCGTTTCAAGTTGAACCGACATTATGCCACAACAAAACAAGAAATTTCTGACTGTTAGGTAGTGGTGGCGTAGCAATGATGTTAGTCCTGAAGCGATCGAACTGATACCATTCTGGGACCGAATCGATGCCTTCTATAGCTAAGACTGGTTCAACTTTTGACAGCTTCATGAATGGCACCGATCTGACCGGTTATTAGGAGTCTGGTGAGTACCCGTTAGAGACGAGAGAGGAGTGTGGGTTGTCTCCGAACTCGTACTCGGCCAGTGCACTCAGGTCGGTCAACCGGTTGAAAGCTTGACACGACATCCACAGATCGAACGACCGGTCCACGTCTCCCGCGCGCAGCGAAAACACCTGAGAACAAAACAGTACGCACATAGTATAGTCAGACACTTAACGGACGACATCTATCTATAGCACTACTGGTATAACTCAAGCTATCAACCGATCATCCACCGAAGGAAGAAGGGTTAAGGGTGTGAACGCAAATTCGGGAGATCGTTCAAAAAGAACTAAAAACGTTGCTTCGTGCCAAAAAAAACATTAATGGACTCAAACGGACGGCTAAACATTGGTGTTCAAAAGGCAAATTAGCAATTAGCATGTCTAAAATATTAAGAAATTGCGTCCCAGAAAAATCGGCTTCGGCTCTAGTCCGGGAGTCCGGCCATACTACATGTGTTACAAATGTATCAGTAACATGGACCTTTAATGCCTGTATTATCTAGGTAAACTAAAATAACACCAATCTTTAGCAGATTAATTGTTTACCTTAACGCGTTCATAGCAGGTGTAGGGCGCTCCCTTGTGTTTGCGAGCGTGCTCCAGGAACCGGCACCGGTTAGAGAAAGGCAGTATCTTCAAACAGAGCTTGCAGAAGGCTGTTATGTTAGCCACCCGTCGTTCCAGATGAAACTCGAGACTCGAGCGAAAGGCGTACACGTCCCCGCAGTCTTGGCACGGATAGCCTGCAACCTTAGGCAGTGAGGCGTCGCATCGAACACAAATATGAAACATCTGCACTGAAGGGACAACACACTTTTCCCAGGCCTTGGCTTCAAGCTTGCCTAAGTTTGAGAAAATGTGCTAACTGCTACACATGGGCCGGAAAAATAGTTCCGGTAGGTGTCAATATTCGGAAATGACGGGGTTGCGGAAATTCTGGTGGGTGGAGTCTAAATTAGTAGGGGTTCGGCTAACCTCCCAACGGCCCTACTACTACGGTAACCGCGCACATAATGCAGTCTCACCGTCTGTGCTGTATTCGGAACAACTGCTCAACGCCGACGCAACCTCATCTGGTGGTTTCTCGAACTGAAACCGCTCTAGGCCATCCGGTCTTTTCATGAGAAGTGCGACCTCATCTTTGTCTCTGCTGTCTATCATCGTTGCACCTTGTTTCGAAACGTCGGCAGACCGCTTGTCCTGCACTGCTCGAGTGGAACGCTCTTCCACAACTGAAAAAAAAAGTTAGGCTTTACCGGGTGTTGTGATATTGTGAAGGTTATCAGTAACACCTCCACGGTACCCGCATACAGTTAATCAATGGAAAATACACAAACCAACAGTACTTTGGACATCGACGTCAGCAGGAGATTGGTGGACGAAGCCGGAGCTCATGCGTGGCCGGTCGCTGACCCCGGAACTGACCAGATTGACAGCGGCCTCGTGCGACGGCGGCGCCTTAACGGACAGGGCAGGCAGTATGTGTCTGAATCTGTTAGTTTTGTTTCGTTTTCGCCGACTACTGCCCGTTGTTCTACTTGCACCGGTGGTCTGCTTAAACCAAACTTATCAGAGAGTAAGCTAGAGAGCAGTAGAAGAACGCACGAGAGTGTAGGGTTCGTTGCATGCAGGCACAGGCACAGTGCGAGCTCTGACGACCAATTGAGAAGCCGCCGAAACGACGTGATTGATTGCATTCTCTGTGCCGTCTGTCTGGGTCAATCCAGGCGGTTTAGGAAGCAATGGACGCAGTGCCCGAGTGTAACCGGACCTTTCCTACAAACAGAGATGCTTCGTAAGCACTCCAAATCACTCTACCAATACAATTTTGTAAAGGAGCAACAATGCTCCACTCAGAATAAAGGAACTTTGGGAAATTCCCCACCCCTCCGGAGCCGGTCGATCGCTGGGTGGAGCGGAGCACTTACTCATTTAATGTATTCTTGATGTTACAATATCAGTATGTAGGCTACTTTTGTCGGGAAGAAAGGGCAACAAAAACTAAAGTCTGTTCAAAAATCTTTGGCGCTGGGTACATCTGGCAGTGTCCCGAATTTATGCGTGGTGTGAACCCCATACATGTGTATATGGATCTGTTCCTCTCATCAACGAGATTACTATACTGTTCTCGAAATTTGCATATTTTACTTTGCTTAGAAGAAAGGGGCCTGACAAAAAAATCGACTTTTTTGGCAAAGCGCCAATTTCTGTGCCTATACCAGATTCGCATTCCTCAACCTTCAGGCATCTCGAAAATACTACCATATATGGGTCTACGATCAACCCTACCAAAGTTATACTCGATTTTCTAACGCCGACAAGCAGTCAAAATTTTGCTCTCCCATAGTTAAGCGCAAAAATTCATTCAAGATCAAACACATGGGGTTTTTTCCTCCAACCAATTTCAGCTTCACGGTTCTATATTATTTCGGACATGCTGAATCCAGCGGTCACACTGGTTTTGCTCTACGACTTTGATTTTTGCTAGAAATTTGACCTCGAAGTTAGGGTGTCCACCTGAATTTCAGAAAGTGTTGTTGTTTTTGTCATCATTAGAAAATCGACCCTAACTCTGGTAGAGTTGATCGTAGACCCAGTATTTTCGAGATGCCTGAAGATTGGTGAATCCGAATCTGGTATCGGCGCAAAAATTGGCGCTTTGCCAAAAAAGTCGATTTTTTGTCAGGCCCCTTTCTTCTAAGCAAAGTTCAATATGCAAATTTCGAGAACAGTATAGTAATCTCGTTGATGAGAGGAACAGATCCATATACACATGTATGGGGTTTTGACCAGGGCCACACAAGATATGTTGGGCTATGCCTTTCTGAAATTCAGGTGGACACCCTAACTTTGAGGTCAAATTTCTAGCAAAAATCAAAGTCGTAGAGCAAAACCAATGTGACCGCTGGATTCAGCATGTCCGAAATAATATAGAACCGTGAAGTTGAAATTGGTTGGAGGAAAAAAACCCCCATGTGTTCGATCTTGAATGAAATATTGCGCTTAACTATGGGAGAGCAAAATTTTGACTGCTTGTCGGCATTAGAAAATCGAGTGTAACTTTGGTAGAGTTGATCGTAGACCCATATATGGTAGTATTTTCGAGATGCCTGAAGGTTGGGGAATGCGAATCTGGTATCGGCACAAAAATTGGCGCTTTGCCAAAAAAGTCGATTTTTTGTCAGGCCTCTTGCTTCTAACTAAAGTTCAATATGCAAATTTCGAGAACAGTATAGTACTCTGGTCGATGAGAGGAACAGATCCATATATACATGTATGGGGTTCACACCACGCATAAATTCGGGACACTGCCAGATGTACTCAGCGCCAAAGATTTTTGAACAGACTTTAGTTAGGCCCGGTTCACACTGCCGTGAACTAAGAACTAAGAACTAACGGCCTTAGTTCTTAGTTCAGATGCGTTCACACTTGTGAACTAAGAACTAAGAACTAACCGTGAACTAAGAACTAAGGAGAGTTGAACTAAGCTCAACTTTTAGTTCATGAACTAAGGATTTTGCGACCGCGCGCGTGTGTTTTAGGTCATGGAAACTGTTTTTAACCATTAATGCTGATCCGACTTTATTACCGAAGGCTTTGAAAGATGTCTAGGCTCTCTCAGACCAAATTTCAATACAAGAATTGCATGCAACAGAGCAGAAAGCACCTGTTTTCTACGTTAAACATGCAAAACACCCGGCAAGGACTCTTGAAAAAGGGCATAAACATGTTTTCGGTGTAGTACGTCTACAAACCCGTTGATACTATTGACTTGGAAGACACTGGGGGATGCAAATCAGCCAATTTTTGGCTTGCGGGTACAATGTAGCCTATTGTACGCATATGAACACTGTTTAAAATTACTAAAACTCGGAGGGATAATCGACTGACATGTCATTAGTCAGTCTCAAGTGATTTCCTTCAATGGCTGGGTCTATACGTCACTAAAATAGTCGAATAATGAGGCTTCGTTTCAAAGCATACCAAAACTGCTTAATTTTTGGGCCACAGCAGCGCAAATTCATGTAATTCAATCTGTTCACTGTTCGGAAGACTAAAGCATTGATTTGGTCAACAAATTTTGAAAACATGCCTTTATTTAAGCTACTACAACTACAAAACGTGCGGCCTCTAGTTTAGTTCTTAGTTCACAGTGTGAATGCCCCGCTCTTAGTTCTTATGCCAGATTTTTAGTTCACGCCTTAGTTCTTAGTGCTTAGTTCACGGCAGTGTGAACCGGGCTTTACTAGTACCAACCAGCACCTCAGTAAATTCTAATTATTGCTTTTTCATAGGTCATAATGGATGGCCCGAAGCTCTGAATAAATCTTAGCTCCAAATTTGTAGTGAATAGTAACAAGCTGTCCGGATTACAGGGACATGATTGTAGCAAAATGGGATACGATCAGTTCGCCGAAAATCGGTTCGCCGAAAAAGTTTCGCCGAAGGTTCAGTTCGCCGAAAATCAGTTCGCCGAATGGTCGGTTCGCCGAAGATTCTAGAAAAACAGGCCCCCAGTCTGAAAAGTACGCTTTTTTAAGCTGAGAGAAAGTGAAGTGAAACCTAGGTGGCGCTGGTGACGTTCCTGGCCGGCCTGGCCCGCCATAATTGTTTGTGTCCATTGTTTGAAATGACCCGAGGGTATAACTACCGCTCCCCAACAAATGACCCTGGTCGACCAGGTCACTCTGCTTGTAATAATCGGACGTTGTGTGCCTTAACTATGGCTGATGCGATTATTAGAACCAAGCGCGGGCGTCTGACCTTCCACCATGAGGGTCATGTGTACGTTGTGGACAGGAAAAACGACGATGGTACAACTGTCTACTGGAGATGCCAGCGGCGAGGCGAGGGCTGTAAAGGCCGACTGATTGCTCGAGTCTAAGTCTGTTTCTCGTCTCGCTAACTGTGTGTTCATTGCCTTTCTCTAATGTGGTACTATTCGTGAACGCCATTTCCGTTATTATTGTATTGTATTGTCGCTTCTGTGAAGGCTGCTTGCTTGTGTACATTAGAGTCTGTTGTATTGTCGGGTTGGGTTCAGTTCGCCGAAATTACTTCGCCGAAAATCGGTTCGCCGAGCAGTAGACCAGCACCTCACTTATATATAGATAGAAAGGGAAATAACAACATACATGAACGAATGGATACCATAATCCACAGGACAGGTTTAACTTCTAATTGGTACCATACCGGTTCCTTATAGGGTATATCTGATTCGTATTATACGTACGTTATGTTGATATTTGCTGACTGACTGCTGTAGACTGGCATAAAACGTGTCAAGCATAGACGTACCGCGGGAGACAGTTGTCTGATGGCAGGAGAGTCGTAAAAGTCGTCAAAGTTTCCCATCAGCAGTTCGGCCTGTATACCTTCGCTGGACGAGGGCACCGACGAATAAACTGCCTCCGGAGAGCTAGCCCGAGTCCACTCAGAGGTGCAGACCGCCCGCAACATGTGACTGAGGTCAGCCGAGCCGATGCGAGGCATTTCCTCGCTGCACTCTGACTGCCACTCCCCCCGACTCTCGCAATCCTCATCATCCTCAGCCTCTGCTTCCTCCTGGTCCCAATGCTGCTCTGTCGGGTGAGTTGGTGGTTGGGACTCGTCGATAATCAGGTGTCGGTCCTGATTGCCGGTGTCTGGGTCTGAAGGGGAATGGCAAGCTGCCGAATGGCCGTCTTCTAAGGGTGCCAGTCGGTTCTCATCGTCGTCCTCTTCTTCTTCCTCCAGCTCGTCCGTTTGCGGCGATGTCGGCTGGTGGTCGGGTTCTTCTCTTTCGCCCGTTTCCTTTTCCAATGACTCGGCTGGATCGTCCATAAGTAAGTGCAAAATTGACAAACAACGCTAGCCTTCTTTCAGTATTCTGTTCGGCAGACAACTCTGAAGAAAACAGCAAACTTATTATTCCTTTCGACCATTCTTCTTTTTTTCTTGCTATGACACTCAAAACTGAGACGAGAGAGACTAGACAGAACGAAAAATAATACCAGATACCAGACCATATAAATACCAAAATAATAAATTACTTTCTAAATTACCCTACAGGAACGATTACCAATACCTTAGCCAAGAAACCAGAAACTTGACTGCTCTATTATTGTTTCATCATGAAATACGGGCGGTCACAAATCGCCTGCCCGTCCCCAAGAAGTTAAGTTGGAAAGTTGGAAAGTGGAAAATATAAAAAATGGAAAATGCTTCCCAACAATTTGGAAATTAGGAAAACATGCACAATAACAACGGCAGTAGGAAGAAAACCCCCCAGTCGGGGGCGGGGCTAGAGGGATTACTGTAGTCGATTTCAATTTTTGGCTGGTGTGAACGTGAAGTTCGTTTTGCCAAAATCGCATTGTTTTTAGTGCGATGAATCTGGTAGAATGCCGGAAAGTGCTCAGCCGTCCGAATTAGTGGAAGTTAGTCACCCAAATATTGGTTATTGATCAGAAAATCTGTGGTTGTTTTGCGTCGTCGAACCGTGTGAGCGATTATGGCGGAATAGGGCAATTACTAAAAGGGGCGATGGGGCGATGGGGGCGACGGGGCGTTTTCGCGGTACGGACGCGGTCTGATTTTGCTCGTGTCTTGTCAATACTCGGCTCCTCACCCCCACACTTTACCGCATCAAGTTTCGCCTGCCACTCCCCACGATTTGCACACAACGATCTTCCGCGAAGTACTATCGCTAGAATCGGCCAATTCAGTAGTGGAAAGGACGACTTTCCTTCAGATTGTGATGAGTTCAACTCTTCCAGCTGCTATACTTCGTCCATGCCTTCTGGGCTTTCACTTTCTTCTGTTCTGGCCAACTCCAATTCGCCATGCCGAAAATTATCCCAAGAATCGGCCGATTCAGGAGTGGAAATTGACAAAACTGACGATTATATTTTCTGATTGCAACGATTTCACCTCTTCTGGCTTCCATAATTCTTTGATGTGCTCTGGGCCACCAGTAGCACCTGTTCTGGTCCACTTCAAACTGTTACACTAAAGTACTATCCTAAGAATCGGCCGATTCGGTTCCCGAAGAAATTGAAGCTTTAATAAATAAAGAAATGGCTTTATACAACGTACATGTACACCAGATACAATCCAGCAATCTATTAGAGAGAGCTCCATTGGCTCATTAGGCCCCAATGGAATCAGATCCACTGTGGGGCACTGATATAAAAACAGTAGTTCGGTTCAAGCAGAACCTGGTGACATAACATTACACCAACGTATACATTCCTATACAATTCCATACGCACATCATACGTGCTAAAAAGCTTTGGTAAAAAAGCAAAATTTGCCGCAGCATTTGTTATTTAGTTAAGCTAGCTACGTATGTCAAATATGGCGACTCGTGGCCTGTCGCTCCAACGGCTTTGTGTTACTCGGGCGATAAACTTTATTATTTATTATAGCTATTGATATCATCCCTGGTAGACGTAACATAGAGCAGACAGGTCTGGCTTCAAGAATACATTGCACCAAGCTGCTTGTTTGCGTAATTGCTTAGCGTTACTCAACTAAGTTCGCCGTTGGTTCTCGTTGGGAACAGTGACAAGCAGAGGGCGAGAACTGCCGGCAACCTTCTGATGACCCAAACGCTTTCCTTTTGACACTTGAATCGATCGAACCCCGACCTGTTTAGCAATCTGCCTCACCTTAGCAGTGTCAGCTTCCAGGCTGTCAGACTCTAGTAGCCTTCAAAAGTTTTGCCTCCTAAAATTTTTCTGTCCCTGTAACTTCTTGCTCGTTGTGTATTTGGGGATGTTTTTAGTCCCGCTATAATTTTTTACCGCCTGCCAAGAAAAACACCCCGAAGGAGGTGGCTACAAGGAGCAAGAGGTCACAGGGACAGAGAAATTTAGGAGTCAAAAGTTTTGATGGGTGCAAATCTAAGAGAGCGCAAAAAAACAAATTTCAGGGACAGAAAAAAATTTAGGGGGTACAGGTTTTGAGGGGGTACGAATTTTCCGAGACAAAAACACCTTGAGAAATACTAAACAAGGCAGAGCTAGAGTGTATCGAAGAAATACATACAAGGGAAATCTGTATGAAAATCGTCAGTTCAACTGATTTCCACAAGGTAATTGACCGATTTTCACAATGCTACTTCAGTTTAGCGAATCGGAGTTGGCCAGAAGGGTGAAAGTCAAGGGTGCATCAAAGAAGTACTGTACGGTACGTAGCTAAAAAGCTGAAATCATTGCAATCTGAAGAAAACTCAAAAGCTTCACCTTCTTCGGGAAACGAATCGGCCGATTCTTAGGATAGTACTTTAGTGTAACGGTTTGAAGTGGACCACAACAGGTGCTACTGTGGCCCAGAGCACATCAAAGAATTATGGAAGCCAGAAGAGGTGAAATCGTTGCAATCAGAAAAAATAATCGTCAGTTTTGTCAATTTCCACTCCTGAATCGGCCGATTCTTGGGATAATTTTCGGCATGGCGAATCGGAATTGGCCAGAACAGAAGAAAGTGAAAGCCCAGAAGGCATGGACGAAGTATAGCAGCTGGAAGAGTTGACCTCATCATAATCTGAAGGAAAGTCGTCGTTTCCACTACTGAATTGGCCGATTCTAGCGATAGTACTTCGCGGAAGATCGTTGTGTGCAAATCGTGGGGAGTGGCAGGCAAGTGGGGGTGAGGAGCCGAGTATTGACAAGACACGAGCGGAATCAGACCGCTCCCGTACCGCGAAAACGCCCCGTCGCCCCATCGCCCCTTTTAGTAATTGCCGCGGAATAGTAACAAGAATTTTCGAACGGATGGCCTACCTAGCTGATAGAACGGCTCCAGCAAGACGTTTTAACTGAAGTAAACTCACTCGCTCGCACCTGCCTTGGATGAGGAAGGCGGACAAAATCGTGTTTGGCGTAACAATTTTCAGGTTAGTTAGCACCTTCATCTTTTTAATGTTTAAAATGACTTATAGGCTTCAGTGTCTCGCTCGTCAGTTCGTGAGGAAGGGATGACATCGTTAATAGGAAGATCTTTATGTTAGGACTAGTGTGTGTGTGTTTGTTTATTAAGTAGCGAGCGACCGTTAGTACCACGAATAGCGCTTTTTTTGCCAACAGTAGTAGACCTCAGTCCGCGGTATTTGGGCATATATATCCTGTAAGAATCGGCCGCATGGTGGAGATTTCTTTAGAACGTTCTTTCTGAGCCTAAGACTAAAAAGTCGGGTAGTCGGCCGGTAGGGCGAATTGGCCTTCTCTGTTTACCGCAACGCCCAACGGGTACATGCAGAATATTTACGCGCTGATGTCCGCGGCCGGAGAACGAAGTGCAGAGTTTATTCAAAGAAGCCAGCCTGGATGGAGAACACAAACGACGACAATTCTTTGACAATACCGGCCATACATGTACCAGGTCATCCGCCGAAGGGGGAGGGGAGTCTGGCGCCGGCCGGGGGGTCTGAGCCCAAATTTTTGGAGAGGGGTTGGGCATTAAAAAACGCTCAAAAATCGAAAAAATCACAATTTTTGGCTAAAAATCGCTAATTTGGGCTGAAATACAGCTAAAAAGTGCTGTTTTGCAGGCGATTTTGACAATTCTTGTGTCTGAAATTGTAAAAAATCGCAAAAATGTGCTCAAAAAATTATTTGCCAGCAAAATCGGAGGGGGGTCGGAAAAATCGTCTCAAGGGGTCCCATCCGGGGGGGGGTCTGGCCTGAGTCGGGTGGGGGCAGACCCCCCTGTTACAACATGTATGGTACCGGGGTGGGACGGGCCAAAAAAGTAGTTCGTTTTGTTGCCGTAATGGGTTATTGGCTGTAGGATGTGCGTGCGACGATCAGTCCGTGCCGGGTGCACTGAGTGATGGTTGTCTTAGGTGTATATTGTTTTTCTCGCTTTAACTAGTGTACGCAGATGCAGTTTCTTTAGGCACCTCTGCAACGGCAGCGTCCTAATGCGCGAAAGCAGTAGCAGAATGTCGACTGAACTGGACATAGCGGCTGTTTTAAGAGCTCGGCGATTGTGACAGAGAACTTACCTTGCGACGGCTAATTCAGAGTTGACGCCATTGCCGGCCCTAACTGCCATCTCCACAGGCAATTGACTCAGTTGTTTCCACTGTCTACGATGACGGAGAACAGATGCTGGCAGGCAGCGATGAGTAAATATGTAAGGTGCGACATTTTGATTTAACCGTCTTAACCCGTTACACTCTTTACTAATTTTGTGTTCATCTGAGTGAATAAAATTACGACTTGTTGTTCATCATTCCATTGTTAGGATCAAGTTAGGTTAAAAGTTGCTCAGAATAAAAAAATGCAAGTTACTAGAGGTGTTCACGAGCCTAAAAAAGCACGGCTCGGCTCAATTTGGGTCAGCTCACTCGTTCAGCCCGTTTATGCGTACCTGCAAGCTCGCTCTGTACTGGTACCATATAATATCGATCCCTGGCTGCAATTATTAAACACTGCCCATGATTAGCGATCGACCGGAATTCCGGTTCCGGTGCTGAAGGGTGCCGGAACTGGAACTTTTTGACTTTCCGCTCTTTTTGGAAGCAAACCGCCTAAATTCCATGCAATAACGCTAAACACTGTAACTGTTTTCTGCAATTTTCAGCTAGAATTTCGAATTTTTAGCCTTTGTTGAAAAGTTCCGGTTCCGCCCGGAACTGGGGTAATTCCAGTCCGGTTCCAGTCGGAATTTTGGTTCCGGTCGATCGCTTCGCTACCCATGAGTTGACTGAAAACGTGATCAATTATATTTATTCTCGGTTTAGTCTCCGGATTGGTTGGTTGCCGAACTGAACTGAAGATGAAGATGAAGCGCTTCCAGCCTGTCAAGTTAAATTGAAAAAGCCTTCGTTCAGACGATACTCTCACGGTTCTCTCGTGGAAGTCTGTGCGAAACTGCACTTGAGATCTTGATTACGCATTTGTTACCAGTGGTTAGAAGATTTGTCTCTGTCTGCGTGCACCATACTATTTCTTTGGTAAAATAAGTACGTAAGGCCGTACGTACAACACCAGAAGTAAATCATTGTCGAAGTTTTTGTTCTGACAGCGTATCGTTTGTCTGTCGATGAGTGATGCCAAGGTGTCGTGCCAGTGCCTGTTTAGTAAGATAGAACTCGCATTGGATGGATGGATGGATGGATTGTCCTGGCGTGGCCGTAGCGTTAGGCCTCACCACACGGCGAGTCGATCACGCGCACCCACATCATGCCATTCCTTCGGTACTAGCCGGACACCGGCACACATGCTCGGTGTCAGTCTGGGCGGGTCTCACTGGTAGCTGTCCCCGTTTCCGTTTGTACGAACACGTGCGGTTGCTATTGTAGCTTTAAGCGCAAGGGCAGATCCAGTCCGTTCCCATTCTTTGGGTAAAGGCGAAGACGAATTCGGGTCCTACATACTGTCTTTTGTAACAGAGCTTACTTTTATTTATTATAGAGCTTACTTTGTCTGAAAATTTATTCAACTGTAAGTAGAAAGGTAAAAAGTTACGCAGCTCAATGCAGATTTTGACGAATTCACGCAAATGCTAGCTCATGGTAGGTAATCTCCCCCAATTTGACGACTTTTCCTTTTTATTGATCGGACCTAGATGAAATCGTCGAATTTCCAGAGTCTGGTATAGGCAGGCCTATACATTAAACATTGTTTTTTTCGAGAGGAACAATCCACCACAAACCTGCTTTGTCATCCATAGTTACTCCAGTACTCCTTACTCCTCTATGACCCCCCAGTCTGGAATCCTTTTAAAGTGAAGGATATTAGAGTTTTGGAGAGCGTCCAGAGGTCGTTTACACTGCAGCTGAACAAAAATGAAATACAGGGTTGGTTTCTATATTGACCGACTTCGCAAATTTGACTTGGAGACTCTAGAAACTGTACATACATACATACTGTATCACAACAGAAAATCCAAACGGTTGGTGTTACAGGTGAATCTTGTGCGGAAAAAGATAGGTAGGGACAAACGCTGCCTCCACTGCTATATATCACCCTGTAATAAAGTTTACGAAATTCGTGCATGCATAGTGCATGTAAATGCTCAACTGATGTTTGAATAGGCACTTGTGCACTTAAAATGCGACAATCAGATAAGATGAACGCAGCAAAAGTACAGACGAAAACTCAAAAAAATCATAGCCATTCTTCCGTTGTGGAACTTTTGGAAAGACATAAGAGTCTATTGTGATGCCGGGATCTCATACCGTTGCCGAATTGCCGGCATCACTGATATCCAATTTTTTTGCACCCGGCCATGTTGGTTGTTATTGGCAATTCGGTTTCTTCGAGCCGTCGAGCCGTTCGCACCGGCAGGTAACGCTGTGGGCGCTGAATTTTGTGCAATTGGCAGAACGTTTTCAGGCAGTGATACTTCTTCAATATGCTTTGTGCTTTCACTCACATCTCTCTTGGCCAACTCCGAATCGCCATGCTGAAATACTATCCCGAGAATCGGCCGATTCAGTTGTGGAAATCAATTAAATTTACGATTTCCCTTCAGATTGTAACGATTTCAACTCTTCAAGCTGTGATGCTTCTTCAATGTGCATTGTGCTTTTACTCAAATATCACTTGGTCAACTCTGAATCGCCATGCCGAAATACTATCCGGAGAATCGGCCGATTCACTTTGGAAATCAATTAAACTGTGGATTTTCCCTCAGATTATAACGATTTCAACTCTTTAAGCTGTGATGCTTCTTCAATGTGCATTGTGCTTTTACTCACATCTCTCTTGGCCAACTCCAAATCGCCATGCCGAAATACTATCCCGAGAATCGGCCGATTCAGTTGTGGAAATCAATTAAATTGACGATTTCCCTTCAGATTGCGACGATTTAAGCTCTTCAACCTGAGATACTTATTCAGTGTGCTTTGTGCCACTCACATCTCTTCTTGCCAACTCTGAATCGCCGTGCCGAAATACTATCCGGAGAATCGGCCGATTCAGTTTGGAAATCATTTTAACTCTCGATTTTCCTTCAGATTGCAAGGATGAATGATTTCAACTCTTGTGGCTGCATACTTCTTCGATACGCCCTGAGCAGCCAGTCATATATGTTCTGGCCAACTCCGATTCGCTAAGCCGAAGTATCATCCCGAGAATCGGCCGATTCGGTTGTGGAAATTTAAAACTGATGATTTTCCTTAAAATTGCCCATATTTCCTCGATACACTCTCTATGCTCTGTATTTTTCAGGGTGCTTAGTTTACCCTTAAAATTTGTACCTCTGAATCTGTACCCCCCAAAATTTGTACACCCAAAATGGTTTCTTTCCCTGAATTTTTTGCGCCCTGTATTATTCAGGATGCTTTATTTGCCCCCCCAAATTTGCCCCATAAATTACTTACCCCCCATTCTTTAGTCCGAAATGTTTTGCTCTCTATATTATCTCTGCTCTGCTGCTCTAAAATCGCCAAAAATCGCTAATTTGCAATTTTTGTGTCTGAAATTGTAAAAATCGCAAAGATTTGATCAAAAAATTGCTCGCCAGCAAAATCGGAGGGGGGTCGGAAAAATCGTCTTTGGGGGTGTGGCCTAAGTTGGGTGGGGGCAAACCCCAGACCCCCTGTTACATGTATGGTACAGACCCCCCCGGTCTTGGTCATGGGTAGTTTACGCTATCCCGTGTCTCACGGCAGCTCCACCAGCACCTGTGAGAGAGGTTGTTTGTGGGATCGAAACCGCTCAAAGCGACTGGAAGTAGGCGACGCAAAGCCAACCCGGGCCGCCGAAAGCCAGTGACGGTTAGTAGGTAAATGGGAACCGAACCGGCGCTGTTGTTGCACCGAATAGCAGCAAGGGGCAGGGTTGTTTGTAGGCAGGGTGGCCCAATTGAAAGGCTCTGAAAAGAGCGCGGGCTGTCCTGAGCTGTTCGAAAGGACAGTGGAACTAAAAACCAAAACAAAACAAACAAAACCGAATCGGCCGATTCTCTCCCAGATGGTGCTCGGTTTAGCGAAACGGAGCTGACCAGTACATGTGACTGGACAGGATGTTCAGATATATCGAATGAGCACCACAGCTGAAATCGTTGCAATCTGAAGGAAAATCGAGAGTTAAAATGATTTCCAAACTGAATCGGCCGATTCTCGGGATAGTATTTCGACATGGCGATTCAGAGTTGACCAAGTGATATTTGAGTAAAAGCACAATGCACATTGAAGAAGCATCACAGCTTGAAGAGTTGAAATCGTTACAATCTGAAGGGAAATCGTAAATTTAATTGATTTCCACAACTGAATCGGCCGATTCTCGGGATAGTATTTCAGCATGGCGATTCGGAGTTGGCCAAGAGAGATGTGAGTGAAAGCACAAAGCATATTGAAGAAGTATCACTGCCTGAAAACGTTCTGCCAATTGCACAAAATTCAGCGCCCACAGCGTTACCTGCCGGTGCGAACGGCTCGACGGCTCGAAGAAACCGAATTGCCAATAACAACCAACATGGCCGGGTGCAAAAAAATTGGATATCAGTGATGCCGGCAATTCGGCAACGGTATGAGATCCCGGCATCACAATAGACTCTTATGTCTTTCCAAAAGTTCCACAACAGAAGAATGGCTATGATTTTTTTGAGTTTTCGTCTGTACTTTTGCTGCGTTCATCTTATCTGATTGTCGCATTTTAAGTGCACAAGTGCCTATTCAAACATCAGTTGAGCATTTACATGCACTATGCATGCACGAATTTCGTAAACTTTATTACAGGGTGATATATAGCAGTGGAGGCAGCGTTTGTCCCTACCTATCTTTTTCCGCACAAGATTCACCTGTAACACCAACCGTTTGGATTTTCTGTTGTGATACAGTATGTATGTACAGTTTTAGTCATTTGTGATACTCCGTTTTCAATTTTGTTACATTTTCAAATTATGAATTGCTAGATATTTAATACCCATGCATTTTACATATAAATGTTTAATGGTGCTTGCTTTTACCTTAAGTTAAAGTGTTTTGTCCTTTTGGACATAACTGAGACTACATACTGACGCTGTCTGCAATTTAGAAATCGACTTCTGAGATCTATGATCAAAGAAAAATAACCCTATTTACAGTCATAAACGCGACTCCGAATCTATTTCAGCTTAGATTTAGATTTGTTGTCAGGCCACCGAAAGACAGTGATGAAAAGTAGATAAATGGGTAGCATCGTGGTACGGAAAGGTAAGGGAGTCTGTGTGCAAGGCCACAGAATACGACTTCTTCAGCTTTAACTTGCCAGGGATGGACTTGCATAAAGTCAGATTTCTTATATTTCGACTTATTAAATGAAACAATTTTGCGACAAGCAATCGTTTCCAACATTAACAATCATTTTTTTTATTTTGCCCTTAGTACTGTGTATTTCCCTTCTCTTATGGTGTAACATACGATTTTCCAACTTTCCTACTCTCTGGGAGGCGATTTGTGACATTGGAAAACCCGCAAAACTTGTGTACCACTGTGTACCACACGTCCTCATCGTTTCCGTTTTTCTAGGGAGGCGATTTGTATACGCGCCTATGAAATAGCGATAAAAACCATAGAGTTCTACATACATCGAGCAATCACTTCATTTTGGCTGTTACGCATCATGGGCAACGCCGAAAATCAATAAATAATACTAAGCAAATATGCTATGATGACCAGCTTCAATGTACATAAAGCATAATACAGTCAGGCACTTAACGCCGTTCATGGTACCGACACCATATATGGTACCAGTAACATGGTACTCCTGCCCATGGCCATGGGTGCATGGGTGCCGGTACGCCGCGTCGTTGGCTCAGTGGGTAGCTCGCTGCCTCTGAGTCACGGCGGCCCCTGCATCCCTAGCGGTTGTAGTGGTTCATCCTCTCGGCGCGGCAAGTTTCTTGCTGCAAAGAGTTGGTCGTCGGCACAACGCTCCACCCAGGCCACCGAAAGCTGGTTACAGCGAGTATGTAAAATGGGAACCAACTGGATCTGCCGTTGCACCGAAGCCGCTCCACAAAGCATGCCGCGTTGGGAAGAAGATCTACGATGTCAGAAGCTGTCTGAGAAACCAACTATGCCGGGAGCCCTCTGGCACCGGCGGCCGTCGGGAGCTGTCAGCATCATGGCATCGGGACGCCGACCGCCCTCCTGGTGACCGGCGCCCAGCAGCATGGCTAGGAGTGGCTGGCAGTGAAAAAAGGGCAACGTCCGAGATGACGAATCACGGGGAAGCGAAATGGACCTCGAGTCTGATCGCAGGCCGTAACGCCCCCTGCACATCGGATCGGATCGGGTACCGGTACCATATATGATACCACTTCCCTAGATACCGGTACCATATATGGTGTCGGTACCATAAACAGCGTTGAGTGCCTGACTGTAATAAATTGACACAAACAGCTATCTAGAAGCTGGTGACGCGAGTTCTAATCATTCTGAACTGCAAATCATGACTAAAGAACAGCAACGCCACATTTAAAGCAGTCAAAAAAAGTCAGGCAAGCTCCCTTATGGGGCGGCCGATGGAATTTTTTTACCCCCATTTTTATTGGCTCATTCGAATTGCCCTATTAAGAAACCCCCCATAGCCGCGTAGGTTTCGCTCTAGCCGCACTCAAACCGGAGTAATGGCTTGAAGAAGGGTGCTGCGCCAGATCTCGCAGATTTGGCTCCTCCATTCTCTTTCAACTGCTGTCAAATTGGCAGCTTTCGATGTAGCACCTTCAAATGGGATATGCAAATTTTCCCGCTCTTTCAAACGCAATAGAGCACAACTGAATACGATGAAAACTGCTAGATTCAGATGCGATCTATTAAAGTTGGGGGGACCCAAATAGACGTGTCTTTCAATTGAAAGAAGTGCCTATGTGGCAACGAGCTCCAGAGCTGATATTTTCAACACAAGTTGATCATGTAAGGATGTATCAAAACCTACAGGCAAACCCACCGATTCGGCTTTGTTTGGGAGCTGTGCAGCTTTGAAGATGACCCTTTTACTCACGATTTTTAGGCATGACAAGCAAATGTAGATCAATTACTCTCTGTCGAAGGCACCTAGAGAGATGTCACTTGCAGTCCATACTAAAACGAGCATACTCTTTCAGAATATCAGCTTCATTTGCCTGTCCAGTTCTTCAGTTCCAAGTAATTTTCACATTTTCAAGTGTATGCTGAATCTGACCGAATTTCAGGTACCAACAACAACAACAACAACAAAGTTTATTCAACACAAGACTCCAACTGACCTCGGCTTTAGACTGGGAGGGCTGGGCCGATTTCCGGCTCTAATGCCCGCCCAAAAAGGAATTTCGAGAAGTCCATCATGGACAACTTTGAACGAAATTGAAATACAGTTTGTGCGCCCACAATTTCAGATGGCAGACTATTCCATATCGGTATAACACGACAGGCAAAGAAATTCTTGCGTAAGTCTAGCCGACTGTGCGGCACATACAACTTAAATCTGTGTCCCCTGGTGGGGACCGGTGGAGCTACGCTAAAGAACATTTCCGCCGAAACATCCAACAGACCTTTAACAATCTTAAAGACCATTACCATATCACGTATGATACGACGCTCTTCTAAAGACTTAATTTTCAGGGCTGCAAGTCTTTGAGGGTATGAGAGCTCAGCCATTCCAGGAAGACGACGGGTGAAAAGGCGTTGAACTCTCTCAACCAAGTCTACATCGCGCATAAAATACGGATTCCAAACTTCAGATGCGTACTCAAGCCGTGACAGTACAAAAGTTTTGTACATTTGCAAAAGAAAATTTACGTCTCTAGTTGAGAAAACTTTGAAAATTAAATTTACCTTTTGAAAACCGACCTGGGCTATTTTATTACAATGCGTCGAGAACTTAAAGTCGGAAGTAATTGTTACGCCCAAATCAACAATTTCTGTTACAGACGGTAGTGTATGATCACCTAAGCTGTATTCTGTATTTGCGTTACCGTATCCTAAGTGAAGAACTAAGCATTTTTGAATAGCAACTTGAAGTTGCATTCGAGTTGCCCATTCATAAACTCTATATAAATCATCTTTCAAGACTTGATTTGAACAAAATTTGTCAACAGCAAAGTACAGCTTAGCATCATCAGCGTATAATTTTAGGTGGGACGATTTAATTACTGACTCAAGATCATTTATATATATTAGAAACAAAACTGGACCCAAAAGACTGCCCTGAGGTACTCCAGAAGTAACAGGTTGCAGAGCTGAGGCCGCTTCCTCTAGAAAAACGTATTGCTGACGATCAGTTAAGTACGATTTTAGCCAGTGTAACAGGTTTCCTGAGATTCCAATATTCTTCAGTTTAACAAGTAACTTTGAATGGGATACACTATCAAAAGCCTTGGCAATATCAAGATAAATTACATCAACAGTTCTTTTAGCATCTAGTGTCTGGGACCACTCATTTACACAACATAAAAGTTGAGTAACCGTAGAGCGACCACTCAGAAAACCGTGCTGGCAGTCTGAAATCAGTCTATGGTACTTCAAAAATGTTACAATTTCGTTTCTAACAATTGACTCAAAAACTTTACTGGAAGCGTCCAATAGACTAATAGGCCTATAATTTTTAACACTAGAGTGGATGCCTTTTTTATGGATAGGAATAATTTTTGAGGTTTTCCAAAGATATGGAAAGTTTCCAGAAGCCATAGATAAACTGAAAATTCGCTCTAACGGTAAGGCCACTACAGGGGCTAGTTTTTGCAAAAAGAACTGAGGAATTTCATCAGGACCGGCTGATCTCTTGTTACTCAGTTTAAGAAGATGATCATAAACTACTATGGGGTCAATTTGTACGTTTGATATAAACCTGGGCACATCAGGGAGTTGGTCAAGAATAATTCCATCATCTACAATAAAAACGGAAGCAAAAAACCTGTTAAAAGCATCCGCTTTTTGTCTAGGTTCCACTAAAATCGTACCATCGTCTGATTCTATAACTGGAATCTCAGATTTGCACGTTAGTCGGGATCTAACGAAACGCCAGAAGCGACTCTCAGATTTGGACCGCAAAATAGAATTTTCTTCAAGAAATTTATCTCGACGCTTCGACCTGCGACTCTCTCGCACTGCATTTAACCAAGCCTGACGCCTTTCATAGGTAGGATTTCTTTTAAATTGATCGTGCAATTTTCTCTGCCGCTTGTGCAAATTTCGAGTAGCGAAAGACCAGGGGTGATTTTTGTAGTGAAACTCGCACAAGGGAACATATCTGTCTACAGCTACATTCAATTCAGTCATAAAAGCCGTCAGAAACTGGTTTACATCAGTGCAAGTGTCATAAATTTCGTACCAGTCTATTGAAGTGAAGTAATCAAAAATCTTTGACAGGTCAGCTTTATCAAAATTCTTAAACAGCTTAGTTTTCCTTTCAAAATTAAATGGTCCAATGGAACCAGCAACCTCGAAATGGTCAGAACCCCCTAAAGGTTCGCCTACTTTGATATTAGTCACTAAATTTGGTTCACTAGAAAAAACCAAGTCCAATATATTACCCCTTTCGTGTGTTGACTCGAGTACCACCTGAGCTAATCCGTTTTCAGACATAAACCTATGAAAAAGTCTACTTGGCTGCGAGATGTCAAAGTCCGATTCATCCCATCGAATCTCCGGGTAGTTAAAGTCTCCCATTATCACCAAGGGCTGTTTGTCTGAAATAAAATGGCAAAGATGGTCGATAAGAGAGTTAGTGGACTGACGAAGATCGGCCGATGGTGTTCGATAGTATAGCCCGATACGGCAGACCGGTTTGCTCTTATGCGCGTACACATCCACCCAGACCGACTCAAAAAATTCTTCGCTAGCCGTGCTAACTAGTTGACATTTTAGAGATTTTGGAATCAAAAACAGAACACCCCCACCAGGCCCAGATCTTACCGCATCGTCCGCGCGGAAGACAGCGTGTGAGTCAAGCACAGAACCAAGAACCAAATCAGATATAGAATCTCGCAAAAAGGTCTCAGTGAAGGCAAAAACTGTGTTAGAAAAACGAGAACATAGAAACTGCACTTCAACCAGCTTATTTAGCAAACTCCGCGCGTTATAGAGCGAGAAAGACAGACTACCTACAGAAAGACAGCTGGAGTTTACTAGTTTAGCTGTTTAGTGACAATGGCACCTCTCCTGATTATCAGGTTCTCCTCTCCTCTCTGTCGACGGGCGTTCAACTCCTCACGCAGTTTCTTATCGGCCTGTCTCTCACTCAGGGTCATGTCCGGACGAACGAACGCCTTGTAGCCGAGGTTGAAAGTGTCCGGATCGTTTGCCATCACACCGCGAGCCTGCGTAAGAAATTTACGTCGGTGTTCCTGATTGTTTTCGGCAAAGCAGAGCTTGATGATTCGTGGGCCCTTCTCAGGCTTTCTTCCGTCACGAAAGACCTTCGCTATCGCCTCTTTTGGAATGTCCAACTGTTCACAGTAACCAGTCAACTTCTCCAGATCGGCGGAAGCCTGCGTGGTGGGAGAGCGTTCGTTTTCAGGGATACGACAGTAAAGGGTAGGGGTGGCTCGCTGGCCGGCAAGCCGTAATTATGCGCCGCTATTGTTATGTCAATGGGGCCGGCCGGCTGAGCCTTCTATTGATCGGCCGGTCAGTAATTATACTTGCTGCATGAAAGAATGAGGAGAACGCGTTTAACAAGGTTATGCTGGAGCCTTCTATTGATCGGTGGCCGGCCTGCCTGACCGGTAATTATGCTTGCTGCATGAAAGAATGAAGAGAACGCCATTTTAACAAGGTAATTTTCACTTTGAGTCAGCACTCAGAGAATATTAGAACACATAGAATAATAACATTGCTATCTCACCCAAAGAATATAAAAACACAGAATAACATTGCTTTTTCAACACCCGTAGAATATAAGAACACAGAACCGCACTATTATAAGAACTAACAACATTGTTACTATTGCGCGCTGGCGTTTATGTGACGGAAGCAACTAATTAGCTGTTTTTTGAAGTTTCTGTCTGGGTTTGACCGCAGCCGTGCAGTGTTCGCATTTGTAGATTTCTTTGTTAGCAGTTGAACTCGCACACAGGCTATGCTGCCAGCCTTCGCACTCACTGCACTGAATCCAGTCGATTTCAGTGTCCTCTCCTTCATCATTGTCATTGAGGCAGACCGTACAGCGAGAGGGAACTTTCTTGGGCCGCTCCTACCATCTCCGCGTCTGCTTCCATCCATGCTGCCGGCCTACATGGCTTTGCTCTTCTGCGAAATTGGGGAGCCTGGGGTATTAGTCTACTGTTCGCAGCGATGGTAGGACGCTGAGGATCAGCCTAAAGCCTGCGAGCTAAGTATTAAATACAAAGACAACGGCTTAAATAATAACCGAGAACTGAGCAGCTGATTGTCTGCGTGCTCGCGCATTTTTCATGTCTGCTAACAATGAACGCAGGGCCGCAGTGTCCGTTTGCTGCAGAACCTCAGCCATCTCGACGATTTTACTGTTTTGAGCCACTTTGTATTTTAAGCTATTCCACTACACTGTACCCATTACAATCTCGCATACTAAACTACGTACAGTACTGGTTATCTTACCGCATTCTCCACATGTAACCTTCCAGTGATCATTGTTTCTCTCTTTGTCTGGATGCGCTCTCACTAAATGATTGTTCAGTCCTCGTTTCCAGGCAAAGTTCTTCTCACAGTGCGGACACTGTTTACGCTCAGAAGCTGAAGCCATCACACATAGCCACCGCCAGATAGGACAACAATGAGAGCATACCTCGCTTGTAATGTCGCCGGAAATATCACTGCCTGGAGAACGAGAACCGGAAGCTTAGTAGCCTGTAGCCTCAGAAGGAATACGTTTGTAGCGGCCGCCGATCAATAGAATAGAAGGCCTTAGCCGGCGGGCTCGATTAACATAACAATAGCGGCGCATAATTACGGCGGCCCATGCTGGCCGGCCAGCGAGCCACCCCTACCCTTTACTGTCGTATTTTTCAGGGAGGCCAACAACAACGAGGTTGTTTCTCTTCTCACGCTTCTCCGTCTGCTCTTTGACCGCAAGGGTTGCTGCGTCCACAGCTGCTTTGGTGACATGCTCCAACAAGTTCCGCATGAATGGTCCTTGGAGCAACTCTTCTACAACTGACTTGACACAATCACGCAGACCAGAAAGGGAGCCGACTTGGGGCTGAGGTTGACAAAGCGTGGCTTCCAGACGGTTGAAAAACTGATTTTGATTTTCTATTAACTTTTGTAACAGTTCAGCCACATCAATCGAAACAGGAGTTGAATCAGAGGGAGTTGAATCCGAGCGAGTTTTAGACATAGCGAGCCAAGCGTGGGAGGAGGCCCATTCCCCCCCCCCCACCCGGCGCTGCCGCGGCCGGATTACGGTATGCGCTATCTGCTCTATGTTTGGTGTGAAAATATATTTTCTTCCCCTCCGCTGAGGTTTTTGAGAGGTCAGAAATGATTTTATATTTGGAAAATGCGCCTCTAGGAGTTCTTTTATGTTTCTAAAACAGGCTCTCCGGAGCGTGCCTATACTGATGCGTCCATCTAGGGGTATTTTTATGTTTTTAAAACAGGGCCTCTGAAGCGTTCCTACACCGATGCGTCCCCTTGGGGTATTTTTATGTTTTTTAAACAGGGCCTCTGGAGCGTTCCTACACCGATGCGTCCCCTAGGGGTATTTTTATGTTTTTAAAACAGGGCCTCTGGAGCGTTCCTATACCGATGCGTCCCCTAGGGGTATTTTTATGTTTTTAAAACAGGGCCTCTGGAGCGTTCCTACACCGATGCGTCCCCTTGGGGTATTTTTATGTTTTTTAAACAGGGCCTCTGGAGCGTTCCTACACCGATGCGTCCCCTAGGGGTATTTTTATGTTTTTAAAACAGGGCCTCTGGAGCGTTCCTATACCGATGCGTCCCCTAGGGGTATTTTTATATTTGGAAAATTGTCAGGCCCAGACCCAACCCAGGCCTCCAAAAGTCGGTGACGGTAAATACGTAAATGGGAACAGAACTGGAGCTGCTGTTGCACCGTACCTAATAACAGCAAAGGGGAGGGATGTTTGCACTTGCAGGCAGGTATTCTGAAAATAATTGGCATACCGGGTATCGGTATTTATAAAAATTGCAACTACTTGGAGATTTAAGCTGTTCTGTTTTAGTGCTTTTACTACCACTTCTCTGCGAAGTCGTTTAAACTTCGCGCGCTTTGTGTTGTTTCACATGTAGCAATATTACAGTAACCCGTCGCGGCAGCGCCGGGTGGGGGGGGAATGGGCCGGGAATCGCCAAGCGTTAGTAAAGCAAAATCAATCAATACGAGAGCGCTGGCCAAGGCACAGCCGCACACGGGCGCACAGGCAGCGAGGAAAGACCATCTAACTAGGCTGGTCACACTCCTGTAGTTTCTGGTTAGTCAATCTGAAATTTATCCCGATTGTGCAGAATTTCCCGCTCTTTCAATTGATTCACTCGCCGCATCAATCAGATGTTTACTTCAAATGTTTTATCTGATTATTTACAAATACGTTTTCTGCAGTGCAACCCTGGCACACATCATCGATTAACTTTGCTCAAAAATGCAAGGCTTTGTCTACTCTTACAGAAAACGCCAATAGAACTCGTACACCTATAAAGTGCTCAATATGCAAGCCTAAGTGCTGCAGGATTAAACTTATTGCCTCAGAGAATATTTCAATTTGTAATCTTAGTTTGTAGTCAAAAATTTTGGAGAAAATAATTTGTAGCCTTTAGTTTGTAGTTATCAAATTCAGGTCCAAAAAAATGAGAGTTGAGAGGGAAGCAAAAAAGGGAACCAAGGTTGCCAACCTTAAATAACAAAAAAAAGTCATAGAAATCAATCACCAAGTCCCCAAACACGTTAAACAACACAAATTGTTTATCCGGCAAAAAAGGCATAGAAATCGACCCAAGTCCCTAAACATGTTAAACAACACAAATTGTTATGAACTACAATGATCTTCCAACAAAGAAACACGCAGAAAAAAACACGAATTCCAACTTAAACCGCACACGCAAACCAACACATTTTACACAAAAAACCACCAGAAACAAAATCACTCCCGCCACAAACACAACAAATTTGTATAAAGGAAAGTCACAAAAAGAAATCTCAACGCCCAGCCATCACTTCGCAAACTACTACACTAAAGCAAAAGAAAACAGAAAGCTAAGAAAAACTCGAGGGCGCTTAGAGATTTGTTGTGACGTCAGGACTGCTGAGCGCCCTCGAGTTTTTCTTAGCTTTCTGTTTTCTTTTGCTTTAGTGTAGTAGTTTGCGAAGTGATGGCTGGGCGTTGAGATTTCTTTTTGTGACTTTCCTTTATGCAAATTTGTTGTGTTTGTGGCAGGAGTGATTTTGTTTCTGGTGGTTTTTTGTGTAAAATGTGTTGGTTTGCGTGTGCGGTTTAAGTTGGAATTCGTGTTTTTTTCTGCGTGTTTCTTTGTTGGAAGATCATTGTAGTTCATAACAATTTGTGTTGTTTAACATGTTTAGGGACTTGGGTCGATTTCTATGCCTTTTTTTGCCGGATAAACAATTTGTGTTGTTTAACGTGTTTGGGGACTTGGGTTGATTTCTATGACTTTTTTTGGGGGATAATGATTGTATTGGAAGTGAGTATGAGCAAAAAAACTCGACGGCCTGTTTGCGGGTATATGACCCGCAACTTTTCGTGTGATTTCTATTCATTTTTTTAGTCCGTATTGTGTTACATATCTACGGTCGCAATGAGTTGCTTTGACTTTTTGGTTACACCGTGCTTTTAGAGAGATGAGAACACGTGGAGAACATGGAGTTTGTGAATGGGTGTAATGGATCTGCAGTAGGTGTAATACAAATCGGTTTCTTCAGACTCTACAAATAACAACAATTAACTTTAATTTTATCAACACCAACGCAAGATGATCAGAACAAACAGTCCAAAGCAATCAATTGGTCGGACAGGAAGAGGTGAGCAGTGCCGAGTGACCGGCTACTCCCCAACCATAACCGTTTCAAGCTAATACAGTTAACGCTACAGAACAAAGCTCAAAAACAAACGTCACAAACCATTGGCGACACCTCGTAAAATACAAGGCATCGTCGGCTCAACGAGCCCGCCGACCACTCTGACAAGGGGGCGTGCAAAAATTACGTAATGATATTTTTGCCCATTTTCGGACCCCCTCCCCCCTGATAATCGCCCGTAATATTTTCCTGACCCCCCTCCCCTAATTACGTAATAATTTGGCTACCCCCGAAATTTCAATTTTTTGTAGAGTTGGAGCCGAAATTTTTGCGTTCAATTTTCTTTATTGATGAGCCACAACTACCCACATGTGTGTACAGTCTTAGTTTTACATAGAAGCCATCATTGGGTGGCTTTTTGTTAAAGTTGAAACCAAAGTGTTTTATCATGGATTTTAGGGCTGCTGCCATATCACTTGACTATCGAGTCATAAAACAGAGTTCGTGCGGGACCTGAAAAGTCAGGGAATCAGCGAAAGTCAGGGAATTTGGTGTCAAGGGCAGCGCGTTGAAGGGCTCTTTTGAGTATGCGTGTCCTCTTCTGTCTGGTACAGAATAAAGTTGAACAACAACAACAATCCGGTCAGGGAAAAATTTGATAGGAGTAGAATCATCTCTCGCCCAAAGGGTCCTGTCAGAGCTTTACTCAGCACCCTTTTGAAACTGGGACTTCTGACTTTCTCCAACTACTACAGTGTACAACCTGAAATTTTACCTTCAGAATACCGTTTAAATGCGTTTTTCAGAGCGAATTTTTAAAAACTTCTCACCCAACTTTTTGTTAGAATGTTCTCACTCTGATTAGGTCAGGGAAATTTGACTTTGGTCAGGGAATTTTGCTCTGAAAAAGCCGCACGAACCCTGTAAAAGATCGAGCCGATAAGTGCTACAGTATACCCTTATACTCTAAACAAGATATCAAAGGTCACTGTTGCCATTTAGCATTTAAAAAATGGAAAGTCCTGACTTAAACGGTAGCTACCTTCTCGAATCTAAACGTTCATTTAAGTGAACTTGAGAAAATGTAAGCCCAATGGCTTCAAATCAACTCTACATGTACATGTACTGTACGTAAAAACAATTAAAATTATGGCCCCTTCAGTGATTTCTGCAGTTTAAAAAATTACGTAATGAGGTCGCCAACCCCCCCCCCCTCCGCTACCGTAATGATTAGTAATCTTTTGGCGACCCCCCTCCCCCTCATGCCAGTACGTAATTTTTGCACGCCCCCCAACGCCATATCAAGGCTGGTGCCGTCTACTCGAAAAAAGCAACCACCAACACTGCCCGCTACACTATTGCCGGAAGACATCACACAAAATCCTGAAGTCCGGAAACTTCAGTGGTCCAACAATTTCTAACCGCCACTCACGCATGAACCAACAATATACACTCCGCCGACTATACGTTCCGGCAAGAAAAAGTCACAGTTACGCACCAAACGTTATATGTAATTTTGTCTTACTAACGTAGGCCTGAAAACGGATGCACTGGAGCGGGCGGAGGGAATAGAGGCGCCCCTTCAGGTAGTTCATTATCAGAGGTAGCACTGTTCGAGTCACACTCCCAATTCCCATATCTACAGAGGAGCTTCCAGCATCAATTAGAACACGTTTTAATCGTCAATCCCGGTGTCATCAGTAGACGTAGACTCAGACCGCTCAGAACCAGACATCTCAATGGTTATATCAGAAGCAAATCTTACAGACGTGCTCTGATTAACTATACCAGAGCTCTTTGAGGTCAGCTAGAGTGCGAACTGGTATTGGGTATTGGGTGTATTGGGGTGTTTTCCAGGTATTGGGGTTTTTACCCCCAATACCCAATACTAACAACAGGGACAGGTAAAAATAGAGGAAAATCGATTTTGACCTGAAAAATTGACATGAAAAAATTGAAAGAGTTGATCGATGATTCGGTTTAGGAAGCTGTTTTCGCGCTAAATCAACTAAACGTTAGTCGAATTTCCTAAAGTGTACGCTTTTCTAAGCGCTACATCAGTAATTAATTTCTATGTTCTTATCTGAAATAAAAATGGTGGCATTAATGCATACATGTAACAGGGGGGTCTGCCCCCCACCCGACTTAGGCCAGACCGCCCCCGGATGCCCCCCAGACGATTTCGCCGACCTCCCCTCCGATTTTTCTGGCAAGTAAATTTCTGAGCAAATTTTTGCAATTTTTTAGAATTTCAGACACAAAAATTGCCAAAATCGCCTGCAAAACAGCACTTTTTAGCTGTATTTCAGCCCAAATTAGCGATTTTTAGCCCAAAAATTGCGATTTTTTCGATTTTCGAGCGCTTTTTAGTGCCCTACCCCTCCCAAAATTTTGGCTCAGACCGCCCCCCGGCCGGCGCCAGACCCCCCAACCCCCTCCCCAGGGGGAGACCTGGTAATGGTGGTAGAGCGGCGACGAAAAAAAAAGGGGGGGGGTTAAGGAAGAGAGGGGGGGGGAAAAAAAAGGGGTTGGGTTGGGAACTTTGAACGGCTGTGGTTCACTAGTTTGTGGACCAAATTTTATTAGTTATGGCTCGTTAGAAAGACCATTTCAATTAGTTTTAAGCGCTTCTGTCAGAATTTCAAAAAAATGGTCCGATCTTGTGCAATTCGCCGTAAATTTTAACAGGCCATATCTTAAAATTGAACATGGTATCTCAAAAAGTGACTATCATATTCGGAATCTCCGTTCTTTTGTACGTCTAACGGTACCAACTATATTTATAAGGATTTGCAATCTGACAGTCAAACGATCAGTTGAAAGTAGGGTGGTCGAACACTTTCAAAAATCCGTTTTTTTTCGCGCTTTTTCGATCACCCACCAAACTTTGAACGGCTGTCGTTCACTAGTCTGTTGACCAAATGTTATCAGTTATGGCTCGTTATAAAGGCCATTGCAAGTAGTTTCTAGGGATTCTGCCAGTTTTTCAAAAGATTGGATTGATCTGGTGCAATCGGCCCTAAACTTTAACAGGCCATATCTCAAACTTGAACATGGTATCTCAAAAAGTGACTATCATATTCGGAAACTCCGTTCTTTTGTGCATCTAACGGTACCAACCATTTTTATATAGAATTGCAATAAAATTGCTCTGTTGTCTGGTCACCTTATCAAGTGAAGGACATAAACCAAATCGAGAGAGTGCAGCGCTCCTACACTCGTAAAATACCTGGTTGCGCAGCTCTAACTTATAAGGACCGTCTGAATGTACTGGGCTTAGAGTCATTGCAATTTCGAAGGGTCATAGCAGACCTAGTCTATGTATACAAACTGATTCATGGATTGGTTGATCAAGACCCTAATCGGTTTTTCGAGCTTCCTAATCAGGTCCAATCCCATGCTCAAGCACGAACTAGGGGACACCCTCTCAAACTAATTCCTGTAAACCCGGGTGGGTCTGACTTTCGCTATCTAGACTGCAGGCAGAGCTTTTTCAGTGTACGAGTTTGTGAGATTTGGAACAACTTACCGACTGACCTAATTTTGCAGTCAACATTGACAGATTTTAAGAGGAACCTTGAACGTTACTTTAAAACACAGCCGCCTGAATGGCTCAAGGGTAAAGGCATCAGTGTCTGAATAGGCCCGCCTTTTCCTTCTGGTCAGCCTGTATAGAATGTGTGAACCGACTTTATGTACAATATGTATGCACTAAATACTATATTGATATCAGCTTTAAAACTAGTATTCCATCTAGTGTACTACATTCTTGTGTTTTTGGTTGTCACTTCTGTATCATACCATGCTTTAGCATATCTGGCGAGTAAAGCGCAATAAATAAATAAATAAATAAATAAACGTAGATAGAAACATGCCCAACAAACTACTTTGCTTGTTGATCTTCGGTTTGGTCAGTCTGTCATTGTCTGACGGCAAGCAAGAATGGCAACGGCTCTGTGGTAGCAAACTGCTGCAGAAAATGAAGCAGATGTGCACCAGGACAGACGGCAGCATCTGTTTCAATGAAAGCTTTATCGAACCCGCGGACGAACGAGGTATAAACGTGTAGAAGAAAGAAAGTTTGGTTACCAGTAACAAGGGTAACAAGTTACACACACCAGTAACATGGCTTCTGGTCTGGAGGTATGCAGCTCTTTAGGTCTCGTGCTAATGATGCAGTGTTGCAGAGGAGCTTCGGCTCCATAAATCTTGCTAATGTATGCAGCTGCATAGAATAATTTGTTGCAGACTCAGAACGGACGCTGAACAAATACTGGTGGTTCAGGAAGAGCAAACCACAGGATTGCATTGGAGCTGAGTGTCAGTGCTGCGCCCGCAAGTGCTACCCCAACCAATTGAAACAGTACTGTTGTGATAGTGATTAGCTCTGTGATTTGCATAGCTATGTTATGTGCTTGTGATAGGGTTTACCCGGTCAGCAACAAACAAGCATCTCTTCTTCACGGCTTTCTCTCATTGTCAAAAGAAATGGCGAATCCCATAAGGCAGACATGCTGAGGCTCCAAAGCACCCTAACTTCAAAGCATGGTTTTAAGGTCATGCTTGCTCGTAGGATGAAAGTGGCCACACAAACAGATGCGGCAAGACTTGGAGTTTTCGGAAATGGTATTTAAAGCGCGGTTGGATGCTCCGTACCGGAGTTAATTATTTTTCTGTTGAGGGGAGGTAAATTCTCCCAGAGGGGCAAATTTTTGTCAGCTTCCTTGAGCTCTTCTTTGCTGCAGAACATCAACTGCTCTGTCCTAAGGGATCTAGTTAACGGTTCTTTAACAAGTAAGAGAAAGACGTCATTGATATGTGCCTTTTACGGACCAGTTGAACCCAATCATAAAGTACACAGAAATGCAAATCACATAACCATTCACTATCTCAGCAGTACTGCTTCAACTGTTAGGGGTAGCAGTTGCGGGTGAAGCATAGCAAGACACTGCCTCTCAGTTGCAAATGTTGTCTTTTGCTCTTGCAGGATTCCCAGTATTTGTTGAGCATTTGCTCTGTGTACTCAACAGTTTGCTAGGTTTGGTTAGGGTTGGTGGTTGTGTGTACATACATACATAGCTCACAGATTAACAACTTTATCCACTGTTTCGTTGTTTAACCCATGTTCCACAGTCGTCAGGCACTTTAAAAAGGGACCTTAGGTGCTGGCAGACATACTGTACTGCCGCCATATTGGGGGGACCCACTGGTATGGTGTGCATCTTGTGGTATTAGCACAGTACAATATAGGGTTGTTTGTGACTTTGTTCTTGTTCAAATTTCATACAATATGGTCCACTAGCATATGGTCACTGGCACATATGACTTAGGGTAGTGGGTTCCATATTTGGTACGCACTAAATATGGTACCATGTGGTGCCCAAATATGGCCCACAGACCACTAACTACCATAATAAGGACCTGTACTGTGTTTGGTACCATCACCAATAATGCAATTGAAGCGTTCAGACGAAGAAATGCCTCAGTCCACTTTTTGAAAAAATTGAGTTCTACTCGGCAGTACAATCCCCTAACTATAGACATGCTAAATACAAATCAGTTAATCTGAAAACATTCTATGTCATAAGTTACACCAACGCGATTTTTTAACAGTGCTCGAAATTCAGTTGAAGAAAAGCCTAAGTCCAAGTCAAGAACCTCAATATTCACACACAAAATTAGAACTTTGGCCTAGACAGCTGAAAGTTGATATGCTAATACATAGTATAGCCGAGATCTCAAACTCCTGAAAAGAAATCCCCGATTTGATGCTTCAATTCGAGGATACAGTAATCGATCTGCTTAACTATTGGATCAAAATTTCGAATTTGATGTTCTGCCTTACTAATCAGAATTTTGACTTAAAAATCTGGGGTTTCAGAGTACTTTTTGACTACTTTAAGAAGCATCGGTCGAATTGCGTTTTTGAAGAAAACAAATTTTCGACCCCATTTCGGCCCCAATAGCTTGTCTGTAAACCCTAAAATCTATGCTCTATATTTCGGATTATTGTAGCGCATACATGTAACAGGGGGGGGGGTCTGAGGGGGGTCTGCCCCCCACCCGAAATAGGCCAGACCCCCCCCGGATGGGGACCCCCCCCCCCCCCCCCGAGACGATTTCCCCGACCCCCGCCCCCACCGAGTTTTCTGTCAAGTACATTTTCGAGCAAATTTTTGCAATTTTTTACAATTTCACACACAAAAATTGCCAAAATCGCCTGCAAAACAGCACTTTTTAGCTGTATTTCAGCCCAAATTAGCGATTTTTGGCGATTTTTAGCCCAAAAATTGCGATTTTTTCGATTTTTGAGCGTTTTTTAGTGCCCACCCCCCTCCCCGAAAAATTTTGGCTCAGACCCCCCCCCGGCCGGCGCCAGCCCCCCCCCCCCCAACCCCCTCCCCCATCGACGGATGACCTGTTACATGTATGTTGTAGCGCTATCGTTAAGCTACAGAATGGTGGCAAGAAAGCTGCCGTACGCCTACAGGTTCTGGAGTAAATTAGCTAATTGCTGAAAATCACAAATTTTTGAGTTATTTACTAGGGTTGATAAAATTTTGAAACAAAATTTCTCATTCAATAATATTGTTTAAACTTAAAAGTGGGGGTCTTAGAGTACGTACTGATAGACTAGTTCAAGAAACTTCGATCGAATGTCGCTTTTGAAGACAAAAATGGGTCGTGCGCCACCTTTTGGCTCCTTATTCTGCAATCGTTCAACATAGGTTTTACACTTCAGATTATTGTAGCTCTACTTTTAAGCTGCAGATTGATGACTAGATTGCTAGTCCGCTACCCGGAGTTCTGGAAGGCAATCAAGCCTACTAGCTATAACTGCTGTCTTACTCTTACTGATCTTTTTTAAATTTGTGACTATGGACTTAGGCTATTTTATGGTTTGGACCTTAAAACAGCCTAAGTCCACTATCACAAATTTTTAAAAATATCCAAATCAGGAAACATGTGGTGGCCCAAACTCAGGTGCAGAGTAGCACTGGTATGGGCCTCTTTTGGCATAATACACTTTAGGCCATAGCATTTTGCACAATTTATTTCAGGCTGGCCGAAAACTTTGAACGCGTTTTTCTCGTTTCATCTATTTATGGACTGAGGCATTTCTTCGTCTGAACGCTTCAATTAAGTACCCGACCGTTACACCTGCATGCATGCATGCATATCTTCAGCCCATTGGGATCTACTTAACTACAACGAAATATCCCGAAACAGAGAGTCTTCTGTGAATCTGAAGTTGTATGACTCCTTGAAAGACAAGCACAAAATTAGCTTTTCAACAAAAGCATCACCCGGACAAGACAAGGAACAACAACGCAAGAGCAGTTAGCAAAGCGACTCATTAGTTTTACCTTTCCGATCGGCTCAAAACCACTCACTTCCCTTCTGACTGATTTTGAGATAGGTCAGAATCGTCATACATAGATAGAAACATGCCCAACAAACTACTTTGCTGCTGATCTTCGGTTTGGTCAGTCTGTAATTGTCTGACGGCAAGCAAGAACGGCAACGGCTCTGTGGTAGCAAACTGCTGCAGAAAATGAAGCAGATGTGCACCAGGACAGACGGCAGCATCTGTTTCAACGAAAGCTTTATCGAACCCGCGGACGAACGAGGTATAAACGTGTAGAAGAAAGAAAGTTTGGTTACCAGTAACAAGGGTAAAAGTTACACACACCAGTAATATGGCTTCTGGTCTGGAGGTATGCAGCTCTTTAGGTCTCGTGCTAATGATGCAGTGTTGTAGAGGAGCTTCGGCTCCATAAATCTTGCTAATGTATGCAGCTGCATAGAATAATTTGTTGCAGACTCAGAACGGACGCTGAACAAATACTGGTGGTTCAGGAAGAGCAAACCACAGGATTGCATTGGAGCTGAGTGTCAGTGCTGCGTCCGCAAGTGCTACCCCAACCAATTGAAACAGTACTGTTGTGATAGTGATTAGCTCTGTGATTTGCATAGCTATGTTATGTGCTTGTGATAGGGTTTACCCGGTCAGCAACAAACAAGCATCTCTTCTTCACGGCTTTCTCTCATTGTCAAAAGAATTGGCGAATCCCATAAGGCACACATGCTGAGGCTCCAAAGCACCCTAACTTCAAAGCATGATTTTAAGCTCCCGCTTGCGCGTAGGATGAAAGTGGACACACAAACAGATGCGGCAAGACTCGGAGATTTCGAAAATGGTATCTAAAGCGCGGTTGGATGCTCCATACCGGAGTTATAGGCTAAACAGGCGGTTGAACACCAATTTTGTGCCACACAAACAGATACGTTTGACCAAATTTTCATACATTAGGATCCTAGACGAGGTCCAGTTTTTATGTATAATATAGGCTAGTAAATTCCCTACAAGCATACAAAATATAGCGGAAATCGACTCCTGCCGTTAGGTCGAAATTCGCTCTACAAGTCAAAATCAAAATTTTTTTGTGCCGAATCGGAACAAAAATTGTTGCACAAGGCAAACTTTAGGCGTAAGATTGCAAATATCGCACTAGTTTTTTTCGGAACTTTTCTTTGGAAGCCTCATTTACATCGAAATTTGTTAATGTGACTGAGTATATGTACATGGTACTTACGAATGTGTGTACATACAACATACGTTGAGCATTTTGTTCTGTTTATTTTTAAAAAAAATTACTTAACAGTCGGTCCACGAAAAAAGCGAACATTGACGCAAAGACCTCTGTACAGCTCATTTTTCAAAATCACCGCACAGATGTGAAACTTTCCGCGATTGTAGACCTTGAAAAGAAATGAAAAAGTTTGCCATCCGATTTTCTCTAGCTGCATTTGAACCCAACTTATTGACCCTCGAAAATCGGGATTTTGGCACTCTCCAGTGGCACCACCCTAACTTTGAACGGCTGTGGTTCACTAGTTTGTGACTAAATTTTATTAGTTATGGCTCGAGAAAGACCATTTCAATTAGTTTTAAGCGCTTCTGTCAGAATTTCAAAAAAATGGTCCGATCTTGTGCAATTCGCCGTAAATTTTAACAGGCCATATCTTAAAATTGAACATGGTATCTGAAAAAGTGACTATCATATTCGGAATCTCCGTTCTTTTGTACGTCTAACGGTACCAACTACATTTATAAGGATTTGCAATCTGACAGTCAAACGATCAGTTGAAAGTAGGGTGGTCGAACACTTTCAAAAATCCGTTTTTTTTCGCGCTTTTCGGTCACCCACCAAAATTTGAACGGCTGCCGTTCACTAGTCTGTTGACCCAATGTTATCAGTTATGGCTCGTTATAAAGGCCATTGCAAGTAGTTTCTAGGGATTCTGCCAGTTTTTCAAAAGATTGGATTGATCTGGTGCAATCGGCCCTAAACTTTAACAGGCCATATCTCAAACTTGAACATGGTATCTCAAAAAGTGACTATCATATTCGGAATCTCCGTTCTTTTGTGCATCTAACGGTACCAACCATTTTTATATAGAATTGCAATCTGAAAGTGAAACGATCAGTTGAAAGTACGGTGGTCCATCACTTTCAAAAATCGAGTTTTTTGCGCTTTTCAGTCACCCACCAAACTTTGTCTAGTTGTCATTCACTATTCTGTTGGCCAATTATTACCAGTTATGGCTCATTTGAAAACTAATGTGACGTATTCTATGAAGGTTTTATTGCTGGTCAAAAAATTTTGAGGCATTATCTGCAAATTTGTCCTGGACTTTGGCGAGTCATATCTCAAAAGCGAATTATTTTTGAAAACAGCTGAAAGTAGATTCGGAGTCTCCGTTCGTTTCTGCGTCTAACGGTATCGGCCACATTTATATGGACTTGCACTTCGATAGTCAAACGATCAGTTGAAAGTAGGGTGGTCAAACACTCAAAAGCCAGGTTTTTGTAGCTTCTCGGTCAGCCCCCAAAGTTTGTCTTCGCCATTCCATCGGAAATATTTTTGACGAATTATGTTCAGTTTGTCCTTGAGTTTCGCAAGCCATATCTCAAAAATGAATTATTTGCGGAATCCAGTTGAAAGCAGGTTAATGATAGATAAGGCTAGGTCAAAAGGCAAAACCACATGCCAGAAAAATCGGGGTGCATGTTTGCAATGTACAAACCGTGAAATCGAGCCTACCAATATCTCGCATAGCCGTGTGTCTGTCCCCACCTGCTATGGCGACTTGGGCCATACCCTGCCAGACTGCATCCCTACCCTAAGACACGATTTTCCACCCTTCCCATTTTTCTAGACAGCTTTTTTGATTGCAATATGACGATTTCTTGAGTTTCTAAACAATATGACCATTTTTGATGCTAGAATGGCCAGTAAAACAGCGATTTAGCTGTATCTGAATTTAAAGAATTGGTAATCACACCAATTGAAGACCGAAATACAGTACGTACTGCATGTAAATACAAAAAGGCCTAATTAGAGGACCTGGTTCACCTGCAAAATCGTATCACAAAAATCGTACTGTGGTACATACGTACATAGCGTTTTGTAAATGCATATTAAGAGTCAGTCTCTGAACCGATCGAGTCTTGGTCCTTTGCCATATTCAGACCCCAAAAATGAAACGTTGGCGTGGAGGGCTCCTCAAAGTTGGATGACTAATACGTATGGATAGGTTATATAAGCACCGCAAAGGATATCCCGATTCGACGCTCCACGCTCGAGATACGGCCTTCTGAAAATCGGTCCGCTTCACTATGGGACCAAAATTTCAAAATCGAATTTCTAGCGCAATAATCAGTGTTGGGACTTAAAAATTGGGGGCATAGAGTAACTTTTAGAGTACTTTCAGAATCAAGGGTCGAATTCCATTTTCAATGAAAAAAAAATTTTTCGACCCCCTTTGGAGCCCCCTAGCTCGTCTGGAACCCCCCTACACCGTTTTTTTTATTTCAGAATATTGTAGCGCTATCAATTCCCTACAGTTTGGTATAAGCCACATTGGCTGACCCGTGGAAGAAAGTGGTGAAATATGGCTTCAAAGTTGAAAAATCCACAAATTTTTAGTTTTGGTACTGCACCAAAATTTCCTGCTGGAGTTTCTAGCGCATTAATCAGTGTTGGGACTTAAAAATTGGGGGTTTAGGGTAACTTTTAGAGTACTTTCAGAATCAACGGTCGAATTCCATTTTCAATGAAAAAAATTTTTTTCGACCCCCTTTGGAGCCCCCTAGCTCGTCTGGAACCCCGCCTACACCGTTTTTTTTATTTTAGAATATTGTAGCGCTATCAATTCCCTACAGTTTGGTATATATAAGCCACATTGGCTGACCCGTGGAAGAAAGTGGTGAAATATGGCTTCAAAGTTGAAAAATCCTCAAATTTTTAGTTTTGGTACTGCACCAAAATTTCCTGCTGGAGTTTCTAGCGCACTAATCAGTGTTGGGACTTAAAAATTGGGGGTTTAGGGTAACTTTTAGAGTACTTTCAGAATCAACGGTCGAATTCCATTTTCAATGAAAAAAATTTTTTCGACCCCCTTTGGAGCCCCCTAGCTCGTCTGGAACCCCCCCTACACCGTCTTTTTTATTTCAGAATTTTGTAGCGCTATCAATTCCCTACAGTTTGGTATAAGCCACATTGGCTGACCCGTGGAAGAAAGTGGTGAAATATGGCTTCAAATTTGAAAAATCCTCAAATTTTTAGTTACTAAAACCAAAACCAAAACTAAAAATTTGAGGACTTTTCAACTTTGAAGCCATATTTCACCACTTTCTTCCACGGGTCAGAAAATGTGGCTTATACCAAACTGTAGGGAATTGATAGCGCTACAATATTCTGAAATAAAAAAAAACGGTGTAGGGGGTTCCAGACGAGCTAGGGGGCTCCAAAGGGGGTCGAAAAAAATTTTTTTCATTGAAAATGGAATTCGACCGTTGATTCTGAAAGTACTCTAAAAGTTACCCTAAACCCCCAATTTTTAAGTCCCAATACTGATTAGTGCGCTAGAAATTCGATTTTGAAAATTTGGTCCCATAGTTAAGCGGACCGATTTTCAGAAGGCCGTATCTCGAGCGTGGAGCGTCGAATCGGGATATCCTTTGCGGTGGTCATTATAACCTATCCATACGTATTAGTCCTCCAACTTTGAGCCCTCCACGCCAAAGTTTCATTTTTGGGTCTGAATACTGAAACTCGATTGGCCCAGAGACTGACTCTTAATATGGTTGATACCGTTAGACGCAGAAACGAACGGAGACTCCGAATCTGCCTCCAGCTGCTTTAGCAAATAATTCGCTTTTCAGATACGAGTCACCAAAGTCCAGGACAAATTGCAGATAATGCCTCAAAAATTTTTGACCAGTAACAAAACCGTCATGGAATACGTCACATTAGTTTTCAAGTGAGCCATAACTGGTAATAATTGGCCAACAGAATAGTGAATGACAACTAGACAAAGTTTGGTGGGTGACTGAAAAGCGCAAAAAACTCGATTTTTGAAAGTGATGGACCACCGTACTTTCAACTGATCGTTTGGTTTGGTTTGTACCGTTAGATGTACAAAAGAATGTAGATTCCGAATATGATAGTCACTTTCTGAGATACCATGTTCAAGTTTGAGATATAGCCTGTTAAAGTTGAGGGACGATTGCATCAGATCAATCCAATCTTTTGAAAAACTGGTAAAAGCACTTGACACTACTTGAAATGACCTTTCTAACGAGCCATAACTGATAACATTTGGTCAACAGACTAGTGAACGGCAGCCGTTCAAAGTTTGGTGGGCATACATGTACTAGGGGGGGGGGGGGTTTTTGGGGGGGGGTTAACCCCCCCCCTGCTGGAAAGGCCAACCCCCCCCCCTCACCCCCCCCGAGACAGGTTAAGGGACCCCTCCCCCCGACCAAAAAATACAAGTGGTGGTAGTGGCTCCAGTATTAACAAACTGGGTCAGAAATCACTAATTTTTAGCCTAAAATTCACTTGAAAAGCCTTTGGAAACGGAATTTGGCGTTTCCACTGCTGATATTTAAGAAAAATCGGTGTTTTTGGAAGCTCTTTTTGTCATTTTTTGCTTGTTTTTAGCTTTAAAACGCTATTTGGCAGCTTAAAATAGCGATTTTTAGCGTCCTTACTGAAAAAAACGTGCTAAAAACGCATTTCTAGGCGTTTTGGAGCTTTTTGAAATTTGGGACCCCCACCTGGGCGAAACCCCCCCTCGACCCCCCACCTGAGGAAAAAACCCCCCCTACCCCCCTCCCCCCAGGTCGGCCCGGAGCTGTTACATGTATGTTGGTGGGTGACCGAAAAGCGCAAAAAAACCGGATTTTTGAGTGTCCGACCACCTTACTTTCAACTGATCGTTTGACTGTCAGATTGCAAATCCTTATAAATATGGTTGGTACCGTTAGACGCACAAAAGAACGGAGATTCCGAATATGATAGTCACTTTTTGAGATACCATGTTCAATTTTAAGATATGGCCTGTTAAATTTTACAACGAATTGCACAAGATCAGACCAATTTTTTGAAAATCTGATAGAAGCGCTTGAAAGTACTTGAACTGTTCTTTCTAACGAGCCATAACTGATAACATTTCGTCCACAGACTAGTGAACCGCAGCCGTTCAAAGTTAGGGTGGTGCCACTGGAGAGTGCCAAAATCCCGATTTTCGAGGGTCAATAAATTGGCTTCAAATGCAGCTAGAGAAAATCGGATGGCAAACTTTTTCATTTCTTTTCATGGTCTTCAATCGCTGAAAGTTTCACATCCGTGCGGTGATTTTGAAAAATCAGCTGTACAGACCAATGTTTGATTTTTTCGTGGACCGACTCTTAATGTACCAGTACAGTACCGTACACATGGCTATTGCGGTGGTGCACACAATTTCCAGCCGAGTTAGGAAAAAATTCGCCGGAAATAAGAAACACGACTGAATTACGAAATATTAACTACCAAAACTGTTAATTACTGCTAATTTTACGCCCAAAATGGCTTCTAAATGCTTTCTGAAAGGGTAGTTCTTCAACATTTTCTCGCCCTGCTTGGGCAGTGGCGCAACCAGGCCTTTTAAAAATTTTAATCGCAGTGCCAATAAATCTTGTGTGCACAACTGGAATGTACCGGTCCACTGAAATGTAATTTTTCGCCCAGCTACGCAAGTATTGGGTATTGGGGTATTGGGGGTCTCAGGTATTGGTATTGGGGTATTGGGTTTTTCAGGTATTGTTCGCACTCTAGAGGTCACCATTTATCTACGACATCACATAGCATAGCATCGGAGCTGGTCTGGCGCAGCCGCGGCCTGTTGCTGGCTCACAGATTAGAGCAGACTAGTCTTCGTCAGAGCTAACCGCATATTGCTTCCTGTCATGCTCCTCACAGCTGTTGTACAAAATTTTGCTGTCCCACGTTATATTAGCACCAAAATCGACCACTTAATCAGTAAATAGCCGGTCAGACTCATCATAGCAGGTAGCGTCACGTATCGCGTCGTCACCGTTACCATCGAAGTTCTGATCGCTCCGAGCTATTTTCAACGAGCAGACGAACCGAACCCGGACAACCCCCTCCATTTGCACCACTGACACCTGAAGCAATAGCAGCAGAATATCAAACTAAATCCCACACACACAAATAACCATACAACTACACATCAACGGATATAGCTGAGGGTTTAATCGATTTTTTCACCAGCTGACAACCATCTATGTAACAGGTCATCCGTCAAATAGGGACGGGCTTAGGGTTATACCGGTCGGCCATCTCACTCCAAATTTTAGGAACGGCGTCGGGCACTAAAACACTATTCGAAATAGCAAGTTGCTAATTTCGGCTCAACCACAGCTAGAAATTCCTGTTTCACAGGTCAGTTTGGCGATTTTTAGCATCAAGGTGTAAAAAAACGGCAAAAATCTGCTCAACAATTACTTGTCAGAGCACGTTTTATTCAGTAGGGACGCTAAAAATCGCCATTTTAAGGTACCAAATACGGTTCTACAGCTAAATACAACCAAAAACGCCTTCTAAAGAGCATAAATGGGCCGAAAAAAACCGGAGGGGGTCTGGTGACTTCGGACGGAATCCCGAAAAAAGCACAAAAAACGCCTATTTTCCCTTAAATATGGGGAAATTTTCTCCCTCCGGGAGCAGGTACCAGCTCGGGAGGGGGTAAAACCATACATGAGCCGGCGGTAAGAGGGGAATACCCCTCTCGCCGGCCAATACTGTGAGATGCACTTCAATACCGCATTATTATTGTTACTGTTGTTGTTCAGTGTTCCGTTCTACTACTGTTTGTATTGTGTGTGGTTGTGTTTTAAATACCTCTCCTCATTGTTCTTTTCTCTAACTCGCTAAAATAAACACTTTACTGGTTCGCTCTTAGTCGGTTGCTGTTACCGCATCAACAAATACCCCTCCTCGGCCGGCCATACTCTCTACCTCCATCCCGGAAGGACAAAACTTTCGATCATTTAATGCAAATTACCCCCTTTTTTCCACTTTTTTGTCCGCTCCCCCCGATGTCTACAGTCCCCCTCCGGATTTTCCGCTCCATGTATGGGTAAACCCCCTCGCTTCCCCGCCGATGTATGTTAAAAGATACCGATTTAGTAATCCAATGTAGTACCATTCAACTGACACGTCCAGTCCTCCCAGCAGTAGTGGGTACAGCGTTAATACAGAAGGCGCTAAGTTTCAGAAAGCGCCAACACGTCTTCAAACACCTTTTATCACGATTTATTGAGTAAGGAGGCTAAAAATAAAGTTATCGATTCTAAACACATACACCACTCCCTTAAACATCAGCACTGGAAACGCCAAATACGTTTACTTTCCCTTAAATAATCGAAAATGTTCTCCCTCCGGGAGCAGGTATCGGCTGGCGAGGGGGCTAAACCCATACACGAACCGGCGGTAAGAGGGGGTTACCCATACGTGTAACAGGGGGGGGTCTGCCCCCACCCGACTTAGGCCAGACCCCCCGGATGCCCCCCGAGACGATTTCGCCGCCCCCTCCGATTTTTCTGGGAAGTAAATTTTTGAGCAAATTTTTGCAATTTTTTACAATTTCATACACAAAAATTGCCAAAATCGCCTGCAAAACAGCACTTTTTAGCTGTATTTCAGCCCAAATTAGCTATTTTTGGCGATTTTTAGCCCAAAAACTGCGATTTTTTCGATTTTTGAGCGTTTTTTTAGTGGCCTACCCCCTCCCAAATTTTTGGCTCAGGCCCCCCGGCCGGCGCCAGACCCCGCCAACCCCCCTCCCCCTTCGGCGGATGACCTGTTACATGTATGGGGTTACCTCTCTCTCCGGCCCATACCCCCTCGACCGGCCATACTTTCTACCCCTTCCCCTCCCGGAGGGACAAAAGTTTCGCTTATTTAACGCAAATTAGCCGTTTTTAGACTTTTTTCGCTCCCCCCCATCTCGACGTATCCAGACCAGGGCTGTTTGTTTTCCGGAAAAAAACTCAAGCCGGTTTTTTTCCGGTTTTTTTCCTGCTTTTTTCCGGTTTTTTCCAAAAGTTATTTTCCGAGATGGCAGAAAAAAATTTTTAACAATCGCTTTTTATTGCAGAATTCAACGAAATAGCGCGAGTCTTATTACAAAATGCACTAATTTCATGTTTTAGAGTAGTAATTTGATTTTAAAACACTAAAAATACAATAATAAAAGTTGCCTGAAAATGGTACCAATATTTTTTGCGAAAAACAGCTAAGTTATGCCATGGAAATGCTTGTAAGGCTTCTATTAACGTAAATTCAAAGGATTGGAAGCGAATTTAACCAGTTATCGTGCCTATTTCCTTTAAAAACATACTTGAGTATTTTTCCGCATTTTAGTTTTTTTCCGAGCCCCTAGGAAAAAAACCGGTTTTTTTTCCGGAAAAAAACCGGTTTTTTTTTTCGGAAAAAAACGAAAAAAACCTAGGAAAAAAACCGACCCAACAGCCCTGATCCATACCCTCTACGGATTTTCCGGTCCATGTATGGGTAAACCCCCTTACCGCCCGGCCCATGTATGTTAAACATACCGAGTTACTGATGCAACGTAGTACCGTCCAAGTTACAGGTCCAATCCCGCCAGTGGCAGTGCGTTATTCCAGAAAGGGTAATTTTCAAAAAGCTCCAACAGGCCTTGAAATACGTTTTATCACGATTTCTTCAGTAAGCAGCCTAAAAATGGGGAGACGGTCACTTCGGTGCCGACGTTTCGGTGCCAGATCATTTCGGTGCCGGTTCATTTCGGTGCTGATTCATTTCGGTGCCGGTTCATTTGGGTGCCGTTCATTTGGGTGCCTCACAAAAAATGTTTGGTAACTTGGTTTCAAATTAGGGATGCAAATGGTATCCGGTATTATTTGGTATTTTCTAGGTATTTGGTATTATTTGGTATTTTTTATACCAAATAATACCAAATAGTTTAAATAACTAAACAGTTAGCTTTTAAGCGATAAATTCTGCATATTTTGCGACTGTATACCATGTCAGAGCTCTTCTGTTCAGAGTTTTCTCTTTATTTCTAATTTACTAAAAGTTTAACAATGCAGCTACGCAGAACAAAGACGTCTCTTTACCGTTTGTGAGCAACAAAACAATAATGAATTCTGACCAGTTTAGCTTATAACAAACAACCATTCATGGAAAATTCTCAAAAAGTGGAAGGGGGGCCCCCATGAAACGACCGAAGGCGATTTTGGGGAAGGGGGTCAGAAAAATCGGGATTTTGGTCGAAGACGATCGGGACGGCCAAAATACGTGTCTTCCACATAATTGTTGTTGTTGATAGCCGCCATCCAGCTATAGCCGCAAGAAAGCGCGCGTAGCAATTGGGTCGGTCCATAGGTCCTGAACCGTCATAGGAGGAGTAGGTCTGGTTGCACAGTCAAATAGATGGCTGGTAGTGTGCCGTTCGAGGTTGCAGTCAGGACACAGCTCCGAAATGTCGGGGTACAGGCGGTGCTGATAAGAGCATAGGAACCCGCTGTATCCCGAGCGTAGCTGGGCCAGAGTAGTGCGCACCTTTCTGGACAGAGTGGCTTCAGATGTGTTGATTGGTGGGGGCTTAGTCAGCATAACCGTGTCCAGAAAGTCTGTGTCTTGTCATGTGACTGTGTGCCTCCATGACAATAAAGATGGGTAGCTTAGTCCATTATAATACAGTATAGCATTCATTTGAAACCAAGTTATCCAATTATTTTTTGTGAGGCACCCAAATGAACGGCACCCAAATGAACCGGCACCGAAATGAATCAGCACCGAAATGAACCGGCACCGAAATGAACTGGCACCGAAACGTCGGCACCGAAATGAACGGCACCGAAACGTCGGCACCGAAATGAACGGCACCGAAACGTCGGCACCGAAATGACCAGGTCCAACTTTGACCTTTCTGCGTCACACCAAACTGCGTTTATTTAAAGCGACCAGAGAGGCAGCGACCACCGGTAAATACGAGGAGTAGGGAAGGGCAACCATTTAGAAACGTGTTTCCGTTTGCTTACGTTAAACGACTGGAACTGGCTTTTTAATAACAACAGCGCGGATTTTGCAACACGGTAATCGAAGCCAAATAGAGATGACGAAAGAATGGGCGGTGGGCTGGCCCTCAAGCGTATGTAACCTACTACTAAACAATACCACATTTACTTCACATAATTAGCTACAGTAATTCTAGTACAATTGTAAGTGTATACTTGCTTAAACAAATTTAAATTTTTTCTTTGCGGTGAACCGCCGCCAGTAGCAAACTGGGCGGCTCCCAAGCCAAGGCAAACCAGTCTATGCGGGGTCAGAAAAAAGACATGAGCAAGTGTTTGGACTAAGGTGAGGAGGTTGCTGGCGCCCTGACGTGTACCACTTTTGCAAGCTATAACATACAGCACAGCTGGTTTTGGTCCAGCTATATTTCAGAAACTTTGACTGTACACACAAACTAGTATAAAAAAATTGGCTTCCCGGCTGTTACAGGGTTCTGCTCTGCGTCTTCATTGGCGTCACACCCCTGCCGATAAAATTCATATCTGGTACAGTGACGACCAGTACGAACCGAACCTAGTGGGGCGTTGTCTATCCAAAACGCGGCGTACCCGGAGCCAAAGCCTCTGCCTCTAAACGTGTTGTAGATTCCGCCACCTCCGAAGCGAAAGCCGTAATCACCAGCCATTGGGTTGCCGAAGTAACCGCCTCTCCTGCGACCACCGAAACCACGACTGAACCCTCCACGTCCTCTACTGAAAAATGCACTGTAAAGAGAGGGCAGTTGAGTAGCTCTTTCCGAACCTACCGCATCCTCATGAATGGAGGCATCGGTTGCCGCTTGAAAATGAACGGTCGGTAGGCAAGAGGAAAGTTGCCGAGACGAGATCTGACACCCAGACGCTGCATGATCGGCCGATTCTAAAAAGGCGTCACAGTTTGCAAGGTGTCAACAGCACACCGGCAGGACAGCACCTGTCGCTGGGCCTTGAGGGCGCGCATGACAGAGGGTCGCTGTTCAAGCTCTCGAATTCAGGTTTCGGTTGGAACGCGTTGCTTGGGTTCTGCTGCAAGATGTCTATTCGGTATCGTCTACAAAGACCCTCCCCCGGGCAGCGCGACCCGTCCGCAACTGCACAGTGCTTTATTCTTCCTCGTAAGCTGATTTGGCTGGCATGCGTGAAAATCTTCAAACAGACGCCGTTACGCAGTGAAGGTTTAGATCTGCAACAAGCCGTTCACACCGCCACTCCACTGGAAGGAGATTCACAACAAATTTGCTGTCCTCCAGCAAGCACGCCACAGACCGAGGCCAAGGAGCGAAACTGAAGTGGACACAGGCTAATAGATCAGATTAAGAGCTGCACAACTGAAAGTCTGCAAACGTGACTCCGTTGCTCTGTGCAGCGCCACTTGGCTTTAACTTCTGACATACTATTTAGGCAGTGGACAATGACACAGGATGTGGCCGTAAGACCGTACCGCTCGTGCAGCGCTGGTTGCGACGTTCCTTTCATTACTATCTTGGCCGGAACGTGAAGTCATTAAGCCATTTTCACTTTTTCTTTACTTTCTTCTTCCTGGCCTTTCAATTGCTTCTCTGCTAAAAAACGTCGGCGTACTGGTGCACAGATTGGATGACTTCACTTAGGGCACAGCACAGACAGACTGTCCACAGAAAAATCTGCACACGCAGATTAGATGCTGTACTACCCGCTTCTTCCTTTTTCCGAACAAGTACTGGATATCGGACGGCTTTAAAGGATTGGTATTGAAGAGCTTGTATGTACCTCAATAATAATTAAATTTGTTTCCAAGAAAATTTTCAAATTCAGAGCAAAAGATACAAAAAAAAAGAATTTTTTTAATTTTGAAGGAGATTTTTTGTTCAAATAAATCAAAACTGGCATTTTTAGCGACAACAAACACCAAACAGGTGGTGCCAGTGTCAGATAGAAATCGACTGCAACCGGCACTAGTCAATTCCAGTAGGAACCGGAACTTTTTAGTTAGGTTGAAAATTTTGAAATTACTCTCAGATCTCTGTGTTTTTGGAGGCCCTTTTTATCGCTTTTTGCTTGTTTTTAGCTCTAAAACGCTATTTGGCAGCTTAAAATATGATTTGGAGCCTCCTTACTGAGGGAAACGTGCCAAAAACGCATTTCAGGCGTTTTACAGCTTTCTGAAATTTTGTCGGGTCGGCCGGGACCTGTTACATGTATACATGGCACCCTGTGAGTTGGGGTTTGTTTTCCGCGACCGGTTCGCCGCAGGTTTATTCCGCCGCGGACCGTTTGGCCGCAAGTAATAATTTTATAAATCGGTTTTGCAACCGTACTGTACGTTTACTGTGGAGCTTAGTATGCGAACTAAATGTGGCATATTATGAAGTCCGGCCAAAAATTATCATAAAGCACTGCAATGCTACCTGCGTTTGAACTGAGAGACGGGGGGGTTGGCTACAGCATGCCGAATTGAAAATGCCAAAAGGTAACGAAATGCCGAAAGTAAAAATGCCGATTGGGTACTAAATGTAGGTATGAGCAAAGAAGCCCGTGCTGCGGAATCGAAAACGCCTTATGAAGCGCGTGCATGTTTTCGGTTTTTACATTATAAAAATTCTGGCGTGTTTCTAACCGATTCGGTTGCGGTTTTTTGCGTTTATTAATAAGTTTAGGGTTTGTTCTTGCTTTGTAAATGTCAATTTGCTTTTGAATATATGAATAAAACCTAGTCCGAACAAAGCCGACAAAGCTGATGAAGCCGATCTGCACATTGCTCCCAAATAAAACCGGACCTTTGTGGATCAAAGTTTAGATCATAAATCCAGAATTACTGAACATTTTTGAGTGCGGTTTGTTTTGTTGAAACTTCTCTTAAAATTGTCTACACGGCTGCGTGATAATCATCTAGAAAAAACTAAACACTAGAAAATCTACAGTATTCTCAAAAAAATGATCACATTTCTTTTTACTCGCCATTTCCGCAAAATTTTGACCAAATAGGCTGAAACTTGACCATAGGTGCCCAAACCGGGCAATTTTATGTTAAAATTTGGTGCACTAGGCTTGACCAATTCTCGAGAAATTTCAAAAGTGAAATTTGGTAATTTCAATACCAAAAAGCCGGTCACCGAAAAAACGTTACATTACATTATCGCCTAAGCTCTAACGATAGCGTTGGAGTTCATGCGTCAACTTTTTACACACGAATTACCCTGAACTTCTGCGTTTACACTCCAAATTTCATCCAATTCCGTCAAAAATTAGAAAAGATACAGGAAAAGGAAATGTTTCCATTTTTTTCGGTGACCGACTTTCACAATTGAAATTACCAAATTTCACTTTTTTTGAAATTTCTGGGATTGAGTCAAGCCTAGTGCACCAAACTTCAACACACAAAATTGCCCGACTTTTGCACCTATGGTTCAAATTTCAGCCTATTTGGTCAAAATTTACGGAAATGGCAGTAAAACGAAATGTGATCATTTTTTTTGAGACACCCTGTATATTTGTTTGTCCATCCCTACTAAATGCTGAATGTACAAAATGTTTTCGGCTACTGTCAGTCGTTTTCGAACTTTAAGAATCAGTT